>JADFUC010000798.1:0-193049 GCA_019722365.1 Lithospermum erythrorhizon | reverse complement strand
CTAGCAGGGAAACTAACCTGCAGACTTGAACTTCGCTGTAGTCAGGGAACAAAATCGGAAGAGAAATTTTCCACCCCTGGGAGGCTGAGAGAAGAAAGGAGGCAAGAGTTTTTACGAAACGAAAACCTTGTCTCTCTTTCTTTTAAATACCAAACCCATCCCAACCGCTAAGCAACTCAAGTTAAGAAATTAGTTTAACTCGTTAACTTAATTAGACCGTTATGGCTTATAATCAAATAATGAGTCACTAGTGAGTTGTTCCATTTTAATTAACTTAACAAGTCAATTAAAATACTAACTTAGTCACTATCGAACAATCCTATCAAGTTATTCATCAATTTCACTGCTAATTGATTAAACTTGCAAGTTTAACTAATTGATGTTCTTCAATATATTTGATAAATATATAACATTAGATATAGATCTCCTCAATATACAAGTCTTCATGAATTTCACGATGAAATATAATTCAATATCATCAGACGCGCTGAATTCTAGTTCGGGGATAATAGTAAGTCAGATAATAATAATCTAATTCAATTACTATTATTATAATGATTAATGAGTAGATCTATCCGCTTCATAACCCTTAAATTGTACAACCTGCTACTTTAAAAAAATTCGGTCGTGGGACCCGGAGATAAGATAGTTAATTTCGAATAAGATCGATGTACCGTATTAATTAGTATTATATGAGTAGTAGTTTATGCCTGTGAAAAATTTATATTTGGAATCGGTTTCATTGAGATTTAAGTACTGAAGTGGAGAAATTAATCAACCGAACGGACTCAAGCTATTCTTAATATCTTCATCCTTATTCAACACATCATCACACAAACACGCCGCATCTTCTTTCTTCTTGGCCAGACTCTCTCCACCCTCCCTTTGAAATTTCTTCCATTTCTCTCTTCAATCGTCAGCCAAACTCAAAAGATCGTCATTAATATCATCTCCTCAATGCCTTTGAATAAGGCGCTTGATCAAAGTGGGAAGTGCAAGCACGCGATCGTGGATTACGAGGATTTTGTGGTAGCTATGTGAGGTGAGTACTTATCTCACGGGCGCCACACACGGCTTACTTTAAATCGCGCTAAAACACGCTATCATTAGGGATGACATGCTGGGCGATTCATTCGCGCGAAGCCATGAGCATGATTATGTGATCAGATTGCGGCGCTGGCATTTGTTTCGAGGTATAGTTTAAACTTCAACTTACGCTTTAGTTATGTGGGCCTTGCCTGCATTTCTTTGTTCCATATTCTCATTCGCACTTCAGAAAGCTTTTCGTATTCTCGGCCGCTGCTCGGAATAAGTGTTGATTACGACGATTTAGTCAGCAGGCTTTTGGATATTGTTTGGGGATAGAGAAGCTAGTTGTCGGGAGGCGCCAAAGTTGGAGCTATGCTTGACTTGGTGTGACTTGAGTAATAGATGTTAATCCTGTAATTGACGCATCGTGGGTTACGCGATTCTCCTTCCTATGTGATACGTGACACTATTGGCCCTATACTCTGGGTATATAATGGGCCTTATACTCTCAAAGATAGCTATTACCTGAGGCCGGCATAAGAGCGGCGTGATTATCTATGACTTCTTTGTTAAGTGCTGTATCATTTGCTGCCCATGCGGTTTCACTATACACGGTATTAACCTGAGGTTCTTATATTTCCTAAGATAAGCTGCTGGCCTTATACTTCGGCATAAGAGCTGTGTGTGGTTATCTATGACCCCTTTGTTGTGTGTGCATTTGTTGGGCGCTGGCCTTATACTCACGGTATAAGAGTTATTAAGTGACAATATCAGTCCATTCTCGTTGCAGACCTATCCACTCATACGCATTGGGAGGTTGGTATAGTCGAGACATGGTAGATACGGTTCAATTAATTGTGAGTTATAGCCGCGAATAGTCTCGTGGATCTTATTCGGTGACGCAGGCCTTATCGAGACTTTGTATTATATCTCGACACGTTACGCCCGACCTTCTTTGGAATTTTATGATATGGCCTCATTAGGTAGTCCCGGGTATATACATACTTATTCATATTTGACTACTATATCTCTTGACCTGCCTTTATTTCATATGGCTTAAGTTTCCACCTCTGTTAAGTTTTTCACTTAAGCTTCGCTAAGCATAATCAAGTATTCGCTTGGGCGGCATTTCATTCAAGGCCAGTCGACAAAAGGGCACAAATGAGGTCAGTTTGAAGAGATTTTATGGGGGAGCATCAGCGTCGAGGATCCTCACAGCCTCGCTTTTGTCAGCTATTGCCAACCGCTTTCTTGATTGTTGTATTTTCATTAAAGTTTGTCGGGCAATTATTTTGTATCTGTGGATACGTGTGTATTTACCTCAATTGTAGCCTGCTGTCATCAGTTTTTGATATGTTCTATATATATATGTAGCCAAGTTGCTGATATCACCGATTTTATCGCAAATTTTAAAAACTCTTTTTCTTTTTCTAGAATTTTAATCAGGAATCAAATTTTTGAATAAAATGCGTAGTTCTTTAAACTGAGTCACCATCGCATGACTGTGTTCGTGGATTATAATGATTCTCACCTCAGGACGGCCGACCGGCGGTCGTTACATAAATTCTATCATGAAAACCCACAAGAGTAATACATACAATTACTAAGGTGAACACTTGTTTCAGTAATCACATTTAACCAACCCGGGTAAAATGAATTGATACACAACTGTCGCGCAACGGGCATAATAGTGGAATCAATTTTCATTGATTTCCAACACCTTTGACATTCTTCCTCGCTTTTGAAGTCGGTCAGCCTGTAGTGTCGACATTCATTTGTCATCTATTAACTACTACGTAGTTAAGAGCGGAGTAATGGAGGGACTGATCACCTCTCCTACACTTCATCTACAAAAGCCAACCATCTTCTCCATCTGAGGAACATGAAAAACGAAATACATTTTACACAACAACAAAATATTTTACTGGTGATAGTTCTGCTCTTTTCTGTTTCGCTTATACATCATAGAAGGTTTCTAAGGCGGTTAATTTTAATAATTCATCAGATTCTATGAAACAAACTCTTCTGGGATATAGTACCTTCCTGGTAGAGGAAATTTGTTTTAAGGACATTGTGTTCGCACAAGCTGTATGGATGTTTTGTCTACTCAATATCTCGCTTCAAAAGTTCTATTGTTCTATTTTAGTGTCTCCTCGTTACATTTCAAACTATAGCCCCTATGCACCTGCCAACTTTACAAGTGGTGTGCAAATTATAGAAAATATCATGTATTTGATTTTACAAACATTTAATGCTTCACGGGTGGCTAAGAGAATGTAAATATATTAGTCTCATAAGATCATCACCTTTAATCAGATTAAATAAAAATTAATTACCTCTCAATCACATCATGTGACGCCATTCACTTCTGAACCAAGTTCATGTAACGTGTCTACGATCAAGTCAGTCTTGAAATGATTTATATTCAATGTTTGTCATTTATTAGTGTATACACCCATTTTCTAACGGCTTATAAAGAAAATCGTAATAAAGACGTATAACACTATATTATCACAAGTTTATGGATTTCCCTGAACTTGTTTTATTTCACATAACAAATTTGCTTTAAATTGCCCACTATCGCTGAACAAATAGGGTAACGGCAGCGTGTCAATCATTAATAAGAAATGTTTCTAGCTACAAATAGTGCGCTCAAAACAATCGACATATTTTTCAAATAAATGGTAAACATTATACTGTGATCAAACTTCACGAATGTACATAGATCCAAGTCTGGCTATGGTTGGAATCCAAATGGAAACACTACAATATTTTGAATCCCAATACAACGGTAAATTAACCAACTCATGAGACCACGAGACAACTCGTCACTAACACTCCCACTGTGGTGTTACTCGACTCACAGATCACCGAGCCCACAATGTTAGTGGAAATCACCTGTTAAGCAACCAATTAAACCAATTCGTTACTTTGGAATGATCATCTGAAAGCCCACAACGTTAGTGAAAATTACTTCAACATGATCCATTGTCATAACTCGACGACACTAAGACACCCGCCAACACAAGATGTCTAATACCGTGGATAAGTCAGACAACTTTAAAATTGATCGATACTTACTTAAATTTTTTAGAAAGCGAGATTAATATTATTTATTATTTAACATATTAAATACATACTGGGCAATACGCATCATAAAAACAAAATAAATAATACATCTGTAGATATATGATGCATGACCCTAAAATATGGACCTATTACAACACTTTTGAAAGTTGCAACACTAATACGACGTCCTATCACAACATTTTACAAAGGCGTTTCAGATTTCAGCCTTTAGGAAACTTCCTAAGTTCTCGCTAAGCGTCATTCCGGTGAAACGCCGCTTTCAATTAGTCCAATGAGTACCTTTATTTACTAACCCAACTACATAAGACGTGTGTCAAGGGCTTAAAAAAAATAAATAAATAAATAAATAATAAAGCAAATACGACATGCTTACAACGAATAAATGATTCTGACATCAGATTTAAATAAAATACAAAATAGTCATTAATATATCCTTTTCATTCGCCATGTTGAGATAAATGTAATAATTAAATCATAAAATACATATTAATAGATACATTAAATGGTATGAATAAATGACTCATAACGCCAAATAAATATCATCAATGCTATTAAGTGTAAATTAATAAGTATGCACAAACATGAAATAAATGCTAATTAAGTAGGTTTGACAATTACTCGATCAAATTCCAAATTTAAATATTTGATCATAATCATATAAATAACTTCTATTTTGATTTTGCAAATCAAATCACATAAATATACAATTAAATTTGATTGAACAAATTCAATTTTGAACCACATAATTAAATCCACAGCATATATATAATAAATGTATTAATATATATTGTATTTCTAATAATTTATAATAATTATTTCATATATATATATATAAAGATAAGCTTACAAGTAATTATCTTTTATATATATATATATATATATATATATATATATAATTAACTAAATATAGTAATCTGATTATATTATCCTTTCAATAAACAAATATATAAAAGGACAAATATTGAAAAGAGATTTATTGAATTAAAATATTATCATAAATTTTGATAATTCAAATTATCATAATAAATGATAATAATATATCAAACCAAATTAAATTGTTTAAAAATTATGTACTAGAATAAGACTGAGAAGAACGCTGATGATCATCATTAGTGGATGTTGGGCGCCCAGAAGCCGTAGGTTCAATTGTATTAAACGTCCGTTTAATAACGATTACCGGGAGGGCCTTCGAGCAATTTTTCATTTTATTCAATTATTTTATAAAACATTTGAAAGCTTTAACCTATTCCAAAAATTTTGAATTAACACAAACATTTCTATAATTTCTTTGAATTGTTCTAATTGAAATTTTATAAAAATTTGAAATAAATAATATCCAATTAATACTCAAGCCCAAAATTGTTTTCAGATACTTAAACTGCCCAAAAAATTATGAAAATTTTTAAACATTAATCTTGTATCATATGGAGTCTAGAAAAAACTGTGAGGATTTTTAAAAGTTTTTAAATACCTAAACCCTATTAAATGTTTAGATTTTCATTTAAAACAAGTCGAAAACCCTTCAATTCATAAATAAAAATCTAATATAATCGAAAATATACAAACTGCTAAACATGCTCGATATTACTTAAGGAAAATACTATGCAAACTTGTCTATAATCCTAAAACAAATAGCATACGTAGATCATTTAAATTAGTAGTAATTTAACTACAAAATATATAATACATATATATTCAACAACTACAACGCAAATGTAAAACGCCACCACAATGTTCTTTCATGAAGCCTCCTTTGAATTCCAATTGCTAGAATCACAAATGACAATCCCTCTAGTTGGTCAGACTCGTGAGGCGTCAATCCAACACTGGGTCTCAACGCATTTGTAGATCGGACTAAGAATCAAAGAAACCATCAAGTTTTTACTTGATAATCTCTGTACTTCTAGGAATGTAGAAATGTAAAATCTTCTCACGGAGGTTAAGTTTTATGTCATGGCCTATTATTAAAACCTATTATGCTCATTATATAAATGTTCTCAAAATAACCTAACGTCTAACCGAATAGTTTAATGGAGTTGCCAACTCATTTAATTTAATTAAAACCGTTAAGTAAATTAAATGATAACGTTATTAAAGGTTACTAACGGCCTAACTAACTATCAAAGCAATTAAACGACCAGTTAATTAATTTGGGTTTATCTAATTTGTATTTTATTACCAATGTACTTACGATTAGAATATTTGATTACAATCAACTTTCAATTTATCGGCACCGTTTATTTCATAAATATAATTAACACATCAGATGCTGTATTTAATCTTCTGCGCCGTAGATAATATCAGTAGATAATAAATATAATAGACCATTAATATTATTATAACGTTATGTACGTGATTCAGTTAACTGCATAACTTCGGTATTATCGTGAGTGTTCCTAATTTACAATTACTATGTTGAATGTTCCATTATAGAATGAACTAATTCAACCAGTAAATGAATTATTATAATAATTATCTAATGATCATAATTAATGAAACCAATAACTATTGATTTCAAGAAGTTACATCTTAGATTTTTTGAAATATTGTTCATAATCCAATACTTAGGTATGCAACTTAAATATGTTGATAGTTTGGATGTGGCTTTTAAAGAGGAAACAAATAAATTGAATTGTGGGGCATTGCTTCCAGAAGTCATTTCATCTGTTGTTCAGAGTATTATTTGATTTTTGTAATCTTTCCATGAAGAAGCCAAAGTCCATTCCTTGTTAAATTCTGATCAACCACTTTTGATTGTATCTACTTCAAAACAAACAATTATTAAATGTCATTATTCTATAAATAAATACCAATCAAACTTCCAATATAAAGAATGTCTGACTTAATAAGTGATGAGTTTCTATGGTTTTAGAATCCAAAATGATAAGACTACCACATCGAAGTAAGTCGATGTCAGGCTTCATTTTAAATATCTCATATTTCTAACAATGACATTTATACTGTCATGGGTCATGTCCTAAATATTATTTATATTTGGGAAATTTAAGAGATATATGATTTTTTTATACTTGCAAAGATACAATTGGTATCAAAGACAGTAATTTTTTATAGTTTTATAAATTGAAGTCTATTATAAAGAAGCTTTCAACAAAGACTTTTGACTTTTTGGCAAGTGGCAATTTCATATTCAACTGGGGATAGTAATGAATAAGAAGTTTAATATGATTTTTGAGGTTACAGCAGTTTAGAACAATATCTGTGCGTATGTTAGGTTCAATCAAACTTTGAGTATTCCTCCTTGAATTTTGAAATGAATTTAATTTTGAATTTGGATTTCAAAATGGAGGAATTTTTATAAAGTAAATTAGTATTCCAAGAAATGCAATTAATGGGTGTTTAAAAACTATAAATAGAATAGGAAGGAGATCATTAGACGGTAATAATCCCAGATCAAAGTGTGGATTAATGTTACTGTTTTGAAATATTACAATTACCGTGAGTTAACTTTCCATATCATATTATCTTTAAATTTTGATTATTGCATAAGAAGTATCAGGATTATCTACCCACTACAAAAGTTCATGGGAGTAATTAAAGAAAAAGAAGAAATTTTATCAAACGAAGATCTCGAAAATGGTGAAGAATTGAGAACCAGCTTGAATATAGGACTTTGTGAAGTAGAGTACTTGAAATATCAAAGAGTTCCCAATTATCAAATTTCAAATACAGAGAAGCATGCAGACAACAAAGCAAAAGAAAAAAATGGAGAAGAAAATTTAGAAATTAGAACATAATTTGGGTCTGAAATTTTAGCAAAAAGACAAAAGATTTGAACATCATGCTCTCTTTTGTTTTATTTTACTGTGGTTCAACTTGAATATAGTTGGAGGGCCATAAGTCAATTATCACTCTCAAACTTCTTGGGATCATCTAACAGATGGTGAGTCGAGACAATATAGGAAGAAAAGAATCTTTCCTGAGGCTTGCTCAAATTTGGATCACGTGAATGGCCTTGAATCACATGTTCAAATTCTATGTTATACTCCAATAGACTATGGTTTGTCATCCTTGCGCCCTTTAGTTACCTAATGCCTTCAAATAATAAGAATAGTTATGTATTTGTTCTTATTGAAGGAAGAAAAATTGGAGCCACCCGGCTTATGATGTTCGCCCCTCCGATGCATGAGGATGAAAATTTTACGATGCAAATAATGGATGTCATCTCATGCAAATGGTTTAAGTAGAAACTGAGTCAAGACTACGGAGATGTTCAACAAGAGAAAGGAGGACGACGACAAGCCACCTTGTGATTTTCTAAACTCATAGTGTCCAAAGGGCTAAGATTTTCACATTCTTATCCAACCTAATATCAAACTCGTTTCACGAACCATTCTAGAACAAGACCAACACCATATGGATCGATTTTTCCAGTATTTACAGACGAAATCATAATAAAATTTATCCATGAGAATTAATTTTGCATACAACAATCGGGGGATGAGAAATTAATGAAAACCCGAAGATCAAGACCCTACATAACATTAAATTTGAAGGCTGGACATATCCAAGATGACAATTACTCTTAAATTATAAATTAAATTGTACACCCATCCACAATTGAGGAACCACAAGGGTTCGGGTAAAGAGAAGTCAAGTTCAAATACGGTACCGCACTCAAATGACTACATCTCAACCTAGATTGTAATGGCCTAACACCGACACTCATTGTAATGCAGTTCGAGGGTACATTCAGAGACGTTGGGAATTTAAAGACGAATTAATAATTTTAATTTTATTAATTACAATGAATTTAATCCATAACCGATCACACGACGACATCGTATTGATTGGGGTGGCTCCAGCCGCCGAATTAAATTCAATCCATATTAAAATAATAGGCTCGGGAGTCAAGACCAAATTCACTCGGCGTTAAAGTTGTGACGATATTAATTAAACGTAACTTTAAACCTAGAATGTGGTTTCCAAAGACACGGCCCGAAGCACAAAGAAAAATGAAATGTCTGGGCTAGAAATAAACCTGAGTTTTGACTTAAAAGCCTACAAAGTGAAAAGCCCAACTCCATTTCTGAGGCGTTGCTAAAAATATCCGAAGGTCCGATTACGCCCAAATCAACGACTAAGATCATAATCCACCTAGCATGATCCACAAATCAAGAAATCACAAAGCCTATAACAACCCCCCTCCTATTTGGAAAAATAATAAGCAAAAAGTAAGTGAAGTTTTATGAAAGGTAGAAACTCAAGCTCAGCAAGAATGAGAACACCGAAGACTAAACCAAGATTCAAGTGGAAGAAGATTAAGAGGGAAACCCGGCACTCTAAGTTTCCAAGATTCAAAGGACATCCTCACAACTTGAAGATCCAAAGGAAGGAAAGAAACCTCAACACGCAAGAGGAGTCAGAACAACATCCAACATCCCAAAATCAAGCCGCAGTTAAACACGATGCAAGTGCCCCGCACTCCAAATCGTCGAGTTGGGGACTGCTCGTCAAGCTCCTACTCCCATCCCAAATAGCCAATGAACATACCAAGCAAGAGGAAAGACAACCAAAAAGCCAATGTGTTCAGCCACCACTCAAGACTCAATCAAAGTTCGCTATGAGATACTTACCAAGGCCCTTATGTCAAACTGCCAAGAGTAGGATCTAAATTGCTGGGGCTTCCATGCCTATATCCAAATAAGTTAGGCACAACAAAGTCATGTCCCTTGTCATTTAACTCAACCCCAAGCTTACACGGTTCATCAAACAGACCACGCTACTAAGGCTCCCCGAACTCATTCACCCACACCTGAGATAAGTCGCTAAAGCATCCCATGAAATATCCCAGCAAGTCACATCAAAGTCCCACTGTAAAATTCATATCGATAGGTCATTCAAATTAAAATTTATATATCAAAAGTATAATGTTTGCCACCACCAAATTCCATATATTAATGAAGTGGTCCTCAATCCCACCATACAACCTACATCTGTTGATCAAGTCCAAGAAAGATTAAGTCCCCTACAACTATATGACTGAAGGGTTGCTGAAGACCCGGTTCTGGACTATATATTAAAAGTCAAAGTCCAAATCTCTGTCTCCAAAGCCTGGCCCAGATACACATCCAACTCAAGCACCCAGTTCAAGTCACCAACTCCATATCAAGTCGTTTACCGTAGACGCTGCAAGATACTTGTGAGATAACTAATCGATAGTCAAACCTTAACCGCTTGATAAATTTCTTTGTACCAGAAGATTTTTCCCTAAGAGATTTTATTATTTTTGAAAGATATAACACAAAATCTTTCTTTCTCGCTGCTATAAATCTTGGCACCTGACGATTCAGACTTCGCTACCCCGACTAGAGAAGACCTTTAAGACGAATAAAGCTAAGGTCTCCAAGGCTAACATATCAAGAGCCTGGCATGGATTATCACCGGCAGTACTAGGCGCCCATACACTGATGTAACATGTCCCATATGTGAAAAGGACCTTATCGCACCTTAAAGGCTCAAAGCCACCAAATCATTGCAATTTATCACCATACAACATGTTCTAATCAAATTTCATCCATAAAGGAAGTTAACTCGTATATTATCACGCATTTGACCTCGACGATTCTGCCATATTTACTTACACCTAAATCACAACCATAGAATAAAGATGTCTTTTCAGTTAATGTGAAGATACGACTAACACATGCAATGTCGTGGAAAGAATCTCTTCACAATGGCTTAGAAGATACTTAATGACGAAAATTTACGCAGTTTTCATGTGGCGCCTGAGGACCAACATCTCTCGCAGTTTCAACACCTCAAGCGAAAGCACCAGACTTCAAAGACGTCTCCATGGACCAAAGAACAAGGTGGCTAAGACTCCACGATTTACCTAACGACCATACCAACTACACAACCAAAGCGAGTCTATATCAGAGAAATAAATCCATGAAGAATTTTCCATATTCTATATGCCCCACAGCCTCCTGATAGATAGTTCAAGATGCCCCAGGGTTATCAACCTCCAAAGCTCTGAAGTTCTATGGAATCGAAACCCAAGACATCAAATACATCGCCCACTTCCAAACACGAACAATGCCGAACAAGCCGGAGATCACATGGTCAAGGGCCATTCCATTCCATTATAATGGCACAAAAACCGAACCAGACCCATTGACAATGGATGCACCTAGAGGGGGTGAGTTCGAACCGCTCAAAGATTCTAAGAACAAGCAAGATGACAAAGTTTCCAATCGGGTGCCAAACAAATATCAAAGAAGAACTACAATTACCACTGTCAGATGAAATTTCGAGCCTTAATGTAAAGATAGATTGTGAGCCTCACCATCGCACGTGTATATAAGAGACAGCTGGACTTCAGAAGACATCCCGTAGGCATACTACCTACACTCCCAAGCGCTTGTCCACCAAAGCTCATGACACGGAGAAGACCATACGCTTAAATAAAGCGAGTGGTACGGAAGTGATTTCATGTTAGCCAAATTTCAAGGACCAGTGAAATCTTCTTTGTCCAAAGAGTCATTATGTGCTTTGTCGTGACTGCTTACATTATTTGTAATACCTTTTCTTCTTCAAGTGGATGTTCCTCGACGCATAAGCCCATCACCTTCTTGAATGTAAACATTTTTTGTTGGACGTCCAAGACGCCACGGTACTGGGGCAGCTTGGCTCAATGCTTCATATTTCATTAGCCGCTCGAATTCTAGCAACTCATGAGTTTTCCTTCACAGCTCCTACAAGATCACCGGCGTGTCCGAGAGTCAAAGAACGGATATCTTGGCTCAGATCTCTTTCAAGATCGGATGACTTTGTTTAAATTTAGTGCATCTCCTCGGTGGTTCTTTTGGTTTTTAAGGAGAATCTCGTTTAACTGGATTGCGGGTACGTATATCTTCGGTTTGGCCTTAGTTTCTTTTCCTTCTTCTCTTTTTTCAATTATAGCAAAACTAAAGTTAAAAAATATCTTTCGTTCATATATAAATATATTTCATTCAATGCCCATATTCAATATATTATTTTGTACGTTTTAAAATTAATCTTATCCTAAATTTATGTTCGGATTTTTTCAAAAGAATTTTATATAGAAAATCTATTTAAAAAGCACATGTATAAAAAGTTAATCTAAAAAAAGATCGTTGAATTGAATTTAAGAATTTCTGAATAAAGTTTCAATTTGTATTGTCTAATTTTGGATTTAATAATATGACAAAAACTCCTAACCAAAAAGAATAGTAATTTACAAACAAAGGCTTACCTGAGGGAGTATAAAATAACGATCTATAAAAGTTTCAAACATGGAAATCAATTAATGTTTCAAGAATGGGATACACATTCATGGAGTCTATTCACGCCGACATAATAAAATCAGAAATACGCTGCCCAGTAAACAACACTAAAAGAAAGGCGACATTTAATTTTCAATAAATTGTTAGTAGAGAATCGGTTACCATTTTGCAATCACAAATACCCATCACAAACAACTCAACCAATTCTTTACTAACGGTAATAAATACTATCCCTAAAAATTATCAAGCTGACTTTTTTCACATGAAAGATTAATAAACTTTACAATAGAATGATTGTCATCTAAAAAACTTTAATTGGTAATCACTAAAATTATCAGTTTAATAATAACGTATAATAAAAATACTACATATTGATATATTTTTTCTAAATAAATATATAACACATTAAAAGTTATTTAAATTTAAAATTAAAAAAATCAAATTTAAAATCAAATGTGAAAATCTTTTAAAATGGGATAAAGAGTCTTAAGATCCATTCCTGAAATTGTAACTGAGCAACCGCCAGGCAACATCAATTGTTGGTTAGGAGAGAGTTTTCCCCAAATCTTGAAGCAAAACCCATAACCAAACCACGACATATTCACCTCTCCTACTCACTTGCTTAAGATCTCTCCTTTTATTCTTCATTAAAGACTTGTCACATTTCATTCAAATGCTTCTCATTTGATCTCAATTTCGATAATTATGGATATTGTTTCTGGACCTCTTACTCCTGGCCAGGTGTGTTACACTTTCTTCTCCACTCAATTTCTTTTTTATTTTCTAAAACTCGACCCTTGTCATTCAAAAGACTCGAATCAAATTACAATGATTCGAACCACTTCTTTTTACACTATTTCGGAAACCCGAGGACTCAATGGTAAAATACATGGACCTCGTCTTTGCGAGTAAATTCAATAGTAAATTAATGGTTGATTAATGAGAAATATTAGATCTTTAACTGTAATTTACATTTTGATTCAGTTTATAGCAATCTGCATTTGTCAAAGTAAGGCTCGAAATGAGATTTAAGGCAGATTATGAGCTTCTGTAGTCTGTAGAAATGATGTTGATAATGAAAGATTGCCGAGTTTTGAATTTGGATCGTTGACTTCTTAAATTTTGTACTCGATTACTTTTATTTATGTTGTCAAATATTTGCTGAGAATATGTCGATTGCTAGCATTTAGTTAAATGTGTTAAGTAAAACTACTTAGTTTGTCAATTGAAAATCGACTAGACAATCTTCATTGGATGAGGGAGTATGATGTTTGTCACATGACTAGAACAACTAACAATTAGAAATTGATGCTTTGTTTTGTTTATCGAAGGCGTTGATATTAAAATTAAATTTTATTGAATTGTGGAACTGTTAAATCTAATAGTAACTCAGATCTAAAGTAAATCAACAGATTAGAGTTGAAGTTTCTTTGGTTCACGGATTTTATCTTGTATATTGAGGTGGGGTTTTTCGGTGACATGTGATATGGATGTTGTTTAGGAAAGTGGTAACACTAGGGATCACTACACCTTTGTAGAAAGATAGCAAACAAGTTTCGTATAATACATGCTAAGAAAACAGAGAATCTGAAAGTAGTAATGTATCAATTAGTGATAGTTGTGATAAAATCGCCCTAAGGTTCTACATAATTGTGGAATAAACGTAATGGTGAGGAAACATGAAAATAGTTGTAGAAATGATTAGTGTATTTTAAAGATAGGTCGGGTCAGTATATAGAGGAGATTTAAGCGACACAACGTATCCTGTGAACCTTTTTGAATCTTGTGAAATAAATTTATCAGGGCCGGTATAGTTCTTATGATCAAATGAGCTGCAACTATCATTTGTCATGATCATTAAATATTTGATTACAAAATGGCGAAGATGAAGAGTCGGTGTGAGACTGTGAGGGTGTCACTACAGGGCATACCTCGTTTTGAGTTTTAATAACCTTTATTTTAGTACTGCTACTAGAACATTACAATCTTACAAAGAAGAGAAACTTGGGAGATTTATCAAATTCACTATAATGTTGATCAATATCTCGTAATTAATGATTCAAAAAGACATGTGCAGCTTTTTCTTTGCACTGCAAAGTACTAGAGTTTCGTTTTCACTTTGATCTTCTCAAGTGACTATTTTAGGTCCTTCATCTACATCTTAATTGAGAATAACATTAAAGAAGTAAAGATTATATTCTGTAAACTTGGAATGATTTTTATTTCATTATGTTCATGGTTTATACTTCATATTTAATTATGTTGAATTCATCAGGTATCATTTTTGCTTGGAATCATCCCAGTCATTGTGGGATGGTTATATTCGGAGTGGCTAGAATATAAAAGGTCGTCATTCCCTTCCAAAGTGTAAGTGGTTTCTTTCCCTTTCTCTTCTACACAATAGCTATAATGAGTAAACCGTAGCGAACTGGACAGAAACACTGAATTTAAGTTGCCTAGATTTATCGATAAAAAATTCAATAATGTTAGTGAGAAGAACTTTCCTTTCATAATTTTTAAGATGATATAGAACATAAGAGCAGAAACATGCATTTTTCAGGTTTTGGCTTAAATGTTTTTATATTTTTCTTCAGCCTAACTATATTAAATATGATTCTGGATTCCAATGAATTTTATAACCTTTTCATCTTAAAATAATTTTTTTATCTATTTTGTTAATTACTGCCAACTTTTATACAACATAGAAATGTTAAGATGAATGCTTACACCTCAGTCATCTGACATTTTTATGTGGTATGGTTGAATTCTACTGTTATACAGTCACGCAGACCATCTGGATGAGTTGGGAAATGATACAGTTAAGGAAGATGATCACATTGTTTTGCTGGAAGGAGGTCTTACAAAAACAGCATCTGCCAAGTTTACCAGTTCTTCAATTAGGACTAACTTAATTAGGTTTATATGGGATTCAATACAAATATCAGTTTACTTGAATCATGTTTTTGACAGTGCTTTTGGTTGTTTATCAATGAACTTTAGGTTTTTAACTATGGAAGACTCCTTTTTACTTGAGAACCGAGACACATTAAGAGCAATGTAAGTTTGTTTAGTTATGTTCGCATTCATATGATATTCATGTTTTAGTATACTGATACAGTGATACACGCCTTAAATTTAGATCTGAATTGGGGGGAATTCTCTTTTACTTCTACTTATGTGACCGGACAAACTTTTTTGCTGATTCTACAAAGGTACCAAATTTTTTCCATAGTTCTCTCATATCATGATTACCTTCTTAATTTATGAGCTTTGACTGTGACCATCTATATGATATTCATTACCATTTTTTATATATCCACATGTAATGTGTTCTAAAGTCTTATGCTCTTAAGTGATTCAAGAACTATTTTGAAATTCATGTCATCTTGGCATATGATTGATATGGAATTACACATGAAAGATATTGCATGTTATGCAATCATTTATTTTTTGTGTGGAGGGCACAGCGTGTAAACTATCGTCTGTCAAATTGTCTTCCAAAAAAGTATGGGGTCATTTCAATCATCCCAAAAGTTCAAATTTTGTTTGAACCTATCCAAATGGATATAATGAATACCCTCCGCTCCTAAAGATTGTCTGGCTTGATTTTTCACATTCTTTCATAATCAATTTCACCGTAGATATTTTCTTTTATTGTTGGCCAGAGTAATATTTGATTTAAAAAGTAAAATTACATTTTGAAACTTTAAAAGAGTTTATATTTAATTCCCTCTATGTTAATAAGCATTTTCACTTTTGAATTTTTTGCTTAACTCTTGAACTTTGACCGCATATATTTTTGTTCAGACAATAAATACTCTCACGAAACTATATCAAATTTAAAATACATTTCAAACTTTTTTCCATCGATATATTTTTATAAAATATACAAACAAACATATTTGCCAGCCAAAAAGCCAGTGTTACAACTATAAAAAAGCCTTTGATAACTAGGACGGAGGCAGATTTTTATCGATATATTTTTCATAAAATATTATACAACACAAACAAAAATATCTACGATCAAAGTCAACTAGCGAAAAGCTCAAAATTGTAAGAATCTTTTAAGTAATCATGGAGTATTATCTCTTTGTTTCTCTCAAGACATGATGAAGATGTTTTTTATTCCACTGGTATTTGATATATTAATATGACGAAGATCGATCACATTCAGACATTTCCAATAGTCTCTCCTCACGCCTCGCTTTGCTATTTCTTTCTTGCAATCTTGCCTTCATTTATTTTAGCATGTTAGGTAAATGAAATGGGATATTATCCTAAAACTAGAGAAAATAGATTTAGCGAACATAGTTAACCAATACTTTGTCTGTTTTGGAGATTGTTGTGAACTTTGCTTCACCTTCGAAAGCTGGTTTACTGAAAGCATATGAAAATATGATTAATTAATGATCTTTGTAAGTAGGTAAGATGCATGTTGCCCTCTCCCCGAACCTCAGTCCTTCTTTCCTTCCCACCAATTGTAGTTGATAAGGAACCACTGTAGTTACGCCATTGTCACTCCTAAAATGGAACTTGTAACTAACAGGAGAAAGATGCGCAGGCTATTTCCCTAGGCTGGCGATAATGCCAGAGCAATTTTGATTATGCTAGACAAAAAATAACCAAATGTCTTTTTTAATCCTCCCCGCAAGTCAACTAGCTACATAATAACGATGGTCATTTAGCCCGCATCTAAATCTGCAACAAAATATCGGCTAGCAAAATCTGAAGCAACATCAATTGGTATAGCAATTAGACATTTAGACCAATCCTTGAGAAACATCAGTGCAAGCCAGTTAGACTTAATTGATTGAATCCATTAGTGCCTTCAATGAGTTGTTGATAAGAATTTTCTGGAAATCTTTCCTCTTTGTCAAAGCCCCTTGTTTGTGATTTTTGAACAAGAGATAATTAACTGAATTTTAATGTCTGATGGTTTGATTTAATTGTAGATTTATTGTTAAGCAGTCATATATTATAGGTATATACTCTGTATTGAATTACACTTAGTAATGGAATAGGACTTGACAGTGTGTGCATTTAGTCATTTTTGCTCAAGGTAATCAAATTGCTGTGGCATTATCAGCCATTTCCCTAGGGAAGAATGTGATTTTGGTTTCTTGTATTCTGCTAGCATAGAAGCAGTTTTATTAACTTTGCCCCCTGAGCCGCTATATATTCTAATTATCTGTTGTTGTCGGGGTGTTACACAGAGCTACAGTCGTGATCTTTTTATGTTCCTGTTCCTACTTCTTGTCATAGTTTCAGCAATGACTTCTCTGAAGAAGCATCATGACAAGTCCGCATTTTTAGGGAAACCTGTGCTTTACCTTAATCGGCATCAGACAGAGGAATGGAAAGGGTGGATGCAGGTATATTGGAACTCAGTTTTTCCCAGTTTGTATTAAGAGTATTGATAATATTTATCTAGTGATATTCCTGTTATTCTTCCTTCGAAACTTTGTTACTGTGTAAATTACCTTACTTCGTTACTATGTAAATTAGCTTACTGAGATGCTTAATGCAGGGACATAATATGTTGCATGTTTCCTGATTATATAAATATAAATTGATAAGATTATCTGTTGATTTTTTTTTTTTTTTCAATACAGATGGACTAAAAAGGTGTTTCTTATTAACAGGTTCTCTTTTTAATGTACCATTACTTTGCTGCAACTTAGGTTCCATACCACCCAGGTCTTCATTGCTGCATACGTTGGGATGACTGGTTTAGTATCTCTCAGATATTTTTATCATCAGTGAATTGAAAAGTTGTTCGACTACCAGGTAAACTTCTTATCTCTTGTTTGTTTTTAATCTTCTTATTATCTTCAGCTTTTAAAGAAAATGAACTATTTCAGAAATCTATTGACTTAATAAGTTGTTTTGCTAACTATGCAGATGATGTGGAGGCTAAACTTTTGTGGCTTCTGTTGTTGTTCTAATAATGACTCTGCATGCTGTATTATATTTGCCCAATGCATACCCTCTTCACCGTTAGCATACGGGCCCTTGGCATTGATACAAGTACAACGAGATAAAAATCAGTGATGGTTTATAATGTGCTTTCTTGTGGTTATCATGAGGTGGAGATCCTCGGCATTTTGAATTCTGTGAGTCCAACCTTCTTTTTTTAGGTTGGTTCATATTTTCCCTTCCTGTTTATTTCATTGTTTTATGTAACAGTTTTATGGTAATGAGTTGCTTTTCTTGACTTGTATCCTTTCCTCAAAGTTGAGTCACATCTTCGGAAAGTTATCATTGAACATAGTGTCTAGATTGTACATTAAAAGGTTTCCGGTTAAGTCTAGTGTCCTTTTTTTCTTCTGTAATTTGAATACTGAGGAGAGTCAATAATGGCTTTCTGAAAGCCAAGAAGGATGTTGTCATGAGTGATAGTAATTGTTTTGAATCATAAAAGATGTCTAATGATAATCTTCCAAGATTGTTACAGTTTTTTTATTTATTAAGAAGCAGAAATCTATCACTGTATCATGTTGTGTTGATTTACAGTGTCTCAATATCATTTTCATTCAGAGTATTATGCAAGTCCCAAGATGACCTGTTGAGCTCTCCAATGCATGGTATCTTGTGCTAAAATAGTTATTCTTAATGGCAGGTTACAGTGATCCTGGAAAGCCTGATCTCCCTCGGTTGCACGAATGGCATTTTAGATCTGGTCTTGATCGTTATATATGGATCATAGGCATGATATATGCTTATTTTCATCCCAATGTAATTCCTTTAGATGTATCTTCCTTCCACTTTATCTTAAACTAGATATTGTAATAACAAATAGATGCTATTTCCCAGGTGGAGAAGTTGATGGACAAATTAGAGGAAATGGAATCCAAACGCAGACGCACCATCAAAACATCAGTAGTATCGGTTGCTATAGTTGTGAGTGCAAGTTATTATCAGAATTACTTCTGTGGTATCAGCCTGAATTATTCACCCAATCATAACTTCTTGATATATGTAATTTTGAATTATAATTTTAGGTTGGGTACTTTTGGTATGAATTCATTTACAAGTTGGACAAAGTTGCATATAACATGTACCACCCTTACACATCATGGATTCCCATAAGGTGTGTAATTTCATTTTGAACGAGTCTGAGTTTTTCAGATCCGCATTACCATCATTGGCATACCTTTATTTGGTCAATTTACTTTTGAATAGCTTCATTGTATGTGTTGTTTCCAAAAGCTAAGTTTTATATTAATTTCAGATGACTTCTCATAAAACCTGCTTCGTATGTATTCCAGCGTTTATATTTGCTTGAGGAACTTCACTCAGGAGCTTCGCAATTTCTCATTGACTCTTTTCGCGTAAGATTTACTTGAGCTGGCTACATTTTCTTTTCCCAGATCTTTTTTTCCCATTGCCTCTTTATGCACATGGAGGAGAGTAGTTTCAACTTTCAACATCATAAATTAAGTTTGTTTGAGGAATTTGGATAACTATTTTAACTCTGTAAATGTTGCATTATGTTTAGGTGGCTCGGCAAAGTTACTTTGGAAACCTATATCTCTCAGTTCCATATCTGGTTGAGGTGGGTATACTTCCATTGACATACTTTTGTTAAGACTTAATATGAAAAACTAATAGCTTCATATAATTCAATGTAATCATATTCCACTGTGTATTAGTGTAAAATGTATTGAGTAGTTTTGTGCATGCCTCATTGTTCTCACTCTTATGTCTTTCTGTAGGTCAAATAAACCAAATGGACAACCTAAGTGGCTGCTCTGCTTCATCCCAGATTATCCAATGCTTAACTTCATGCTCGTCACCGCTATTTATGTATTGGTAAGCAATCCTCTCATTCATTTTCTTAAAATAAGAACTTCTGCACTCAGGTATTCTAGAGTGTCTACACCTGTCGGTTTAAAGTACTTTAATCCTCTCCTTGTCTGCTTTTGATCTCTTTCTGCAGATATCCCACAGACTTTTCGAGCTGACCAACAAACTTAAGTCAGTTTTTATACCCACAAAAGATAACAAGAAACTTCTCCACAACTCTTTTGCTGGTGCTGCAATTTGTGTGTGTATATATAGCGTTTCATTCATTATTCTTCAGATTCCTAATTAACAGTAAGCCACTTTATTTCACTTAGAGTTACTTTTCGCATCAATTTTACAAGCTCTAGGATTCATTTCCAACTGATTTGTACATCATGCTTTTTGGTGGCCAGAATATTAGGGAGTAAATTCTTTTGGTGGCCAGAGTACAGAGGTACAAGCATAACTCAGTTCTAGCACTTCAGAATATCCTGCTTCTGGATGAGCCTGCTACGCTTGCCTTTAGAAAATTTTGCCTCTATCAATCGCCATGGCTCATTGTTTACAGAGGTTTGTCCAGTTTCGCCTCAAATAGGGCAGAAATATGCTCATAGGAACAAGACTTTTGTACAATTGCTGAATGCTATGTATTGCATCCAAGCTCCTTTCATTCGTTTATACAAAATACTCTTACTTCTTGTGACAAGATCATACTAAACGTATGTGCAATTATTTGTAAAAGCATTCTGCAAGATATCATGATAAATGGCATGCAAATTCTTTTTTTTTTCTAATCCAGGAAAATTTTGATTCATTATATAAATTCACTTGCTCGAGACCCTATTGGTGTATTAGCTTCTCTTTAGTTTTTTAGTTCTATTCTTTTTACTTTTTTGTGTTTTAAGGTGACAAATATATTACATTGATAAAACACATCGTACTAAAGGGGATTTTCGCCTAAAATTATTACCAGTAACAGAGTTTGCCAACAAATTTATTTCCTAGGTCAATGGTGAGAATTGTAATGGTTCATTAATAATTGTTATACATTGATTTAAAAGAACTAATGCACAATTGTCCACTATGAAAATGCTAACTCGTCTTTGCTCATTGCTCTTCAATATTATTTCCTTCACCCTAAAAAATTTTTACATTTTAAATTTTAATAATTAATTTTTCTTAATTTTGAACTCAAATACTTTTAATGTGTTATATATTTGTTTGGGAAAAATATATCAACATATAGTATTTTTAATATACTTTATTATTAATTTGATAATTTTGAATCAAATTAAAGTTTTGCATATCAATAAAAATTATAAATTTTTTTAATTTTTTACCATAAAAATACAAATTTGATAATCTTTTAGGGATGAAGGGAGTAATAGGTAAGGAGTACTTTCATTTCTTTCTAGTATTTTCTTATTTTCTTCCTTGCACGTGTAGGTGTTGAATTGGTTTCTATACTTTATGTGACTCTTTATTGTATTTGCCTAAGATCACAACATGCTACAATTTATACTTGAAGAACTTAATTTAAAAAAAATATAGGTAACATTTGTTATGATATTAAATAAATATAACAGATAATTTACATCCAAAATGATTGAATCGAAAAAAAAAATGTTAGATGGTGCCCATAATACCCCAAATTTAATATTTTTTTATTTGTCATTTTATGTTACATTTTTGTTTTCAAATATAACATATAATTTACATTTAATATACTTTTTTAAATATTTTTTTTATGAAATTATCAATCAATCAATAATATAATTTTAAATAATTATTATTTTATATTTTTAATATACTTTTATTTTTTGTTTCTTTTATTTTTCTTTTAATCTATATACAAATATTTAAAACTATAAATAAATAAAAATCAAGGGAGTAACATAATCCACAAATGCCAACCAAAAGTCTGATTTAAAAAAAATTTGCCAAACCAGAAGAAGTTAACATCTTGACTTCCTTATGTGTATAATATATTATTATCTTCTCCATCCCATTAAGACAGTTCATCTTTAGTTTTTATTCATCTCTTTAAACTGATCTTAATATACTGTTTGCTTTTTATATAATATCTTATAAAAAATATATCAATGGAAAGAGTTTGAAATGTACTTAATGACATAGCTTTTATAAAGACATTATATAATACAAACAAATATATTTGAAAGTTTCAAAATTGTAGAGACGAATAAAATTTAAACCTGACAACGTCATGGACGGGAGTAGTATTATATATGCCACGTTTTGAGTACTAAGAATACACGGCCGGCTTTGTTTTTGTCTCTTCCAGCAAACAATTCTGTCTGTCTTTCCAATGTATGTCTCTGTCTCTCCAAACTGGACAACCTTTTAATCAATTTTCCCAAAGATCATCATAATCAACAATTCAAGTTTATTATACATGAAAACAAATGAAATCACTCAAGAAAAACAAGAAGAAAAAGAAGAACAATTCCAATCATCATCTTGTATTATCAATTCATCAGAAGATCTAAAGACCAAAATTAGGAGGATCATAGAATACCAAAAATCTCTCCACATCTCATCAAACAATTCTTCTTCAAGTTCACTTTCATCTTCAACACTTGCCTCTTCATCTTCTTCACTTTCCACCTCCAAGAAAACCAATTCTTTGATTTCCATGATGAAAGCAGGAAACACATCTTTGAGGAGACTTTTTGAAATGGAACACACAAGTTTATCAACATATTTGAGGGAGTATAGTAGCTCACCTCTAATAAAACCAATTCTTTTATGGGGTAGTGATTCTGATAATGAAGATCATGATGATCCTTGGTTGTCTTTTAGAAAACATGGGTCCAATTTGGTTTCAAGAAATGAGAGTTTTGGTAATAATAATCTTGAATTGGGTTCTCAAAACTCCAGCTTTAGAGATGAAAATGATGAGAATTCACAACCAAGAATGTTCAGACAGAAGTTGAGTAGAAAAAAAACATTTAGGAGATTACCAGGAATCAAAGTGTGGAGATTTAGAGGCTTTAGATTTCTGCTGAGGTTGAACAGATTGAAAATCAACATTTGTTGTAGGAACAAAAAAAACTTATTTTGAGAAATTGTTTCTTTATTGTACTACAATTATCTCCAGATGGAATTTTTAGACTGATCAGATGGAATTGGTTCTCATTTTTTGAGAATAAATTTTTAAATATAATTATGTAATCTGAATATTTAATTCTTACTAATAGTCTTTTAATTAAATGGTTATTGGGGTGTGCTTCTTTTAGATTAATTTGTTATATCTAATTCTTATTTCAATTCAACCAATTAAAAGGTACAACACTAGTTTTTTACTTTTTATAATACAATAAACAAAAAAGACATTATAGTAAGTACTTTGAAATTTTAAACATAAATCGGGAAGTACTAATAAAATAGCTCAAAAGATAGGTAAAGAAGAATATTAAAAGTACTAATGTGTCTGACCTAAAAGAACTTACTAGTTACTACTAATAATAAAAGATTGGCTACTTGTTCAACGGAAATTATGTTTGTGACATCATAATTCATAATTTTAAAATGATGAAACCTTATCCAAGGATTCTACCCTACTTATCTACTTGAACTATACATATGAAATATAAATTGCGTGATGTGTTTCAACTAATCACTATACTAATAGTTCTGCATAAATCAATCCATACGAGGTTGCTCCTAGGAGGAGTCAGACTCATGCAGTAAAGAAAGATCAGAGATGCCACAATAATCTACCATCTTTTTACCAGTTGAACTATGCCCTAAACTAATTTATAACTCTACGTGTTATAAGTTTTGTTACATGAGCAAAATTATGAAGTAGTGACTCATGGTTTGGCTAGGTCCAAATCGAAAGGAATTTTTGTTGCAGGTAACCAAGTTGATCCTTTGATCAAATTTCTAACAGTAAATTGTTCAGCTTGAAGACGAGTCATACTTTCACCAGGTTTTGCCCACTCCACTCTTCCATTTGTACTAGCACCTGCCCCCTTATTGTTGTACTCACCATAAAATATTGATGGGCTTGGTGGTACACCCTCCCATAGTTCCCATCCTTCCGGAGCTATTATACTTTCCAAAGTCGACTCCATGAATACGACGGTGGAAGAATCTCTCCATGGCCTTCCGAGGAAACTCTTTTCGCCCGATTTCAAGTCCAAGTCAGGAGCCCCCTGAATGTGACACCTATGGAATGATATTCCGGATAAACCTTCAGTTGTTTTCTCTTTTCCTTGCGCTGTAATGACTTGTTCACTATTGATTTTATTGCGGACATATATATTGCAATCTTGAAATACCACAGCAGATATTCCGAAGATAAAGTCAGTAGAACCATATATGTTGCAATTTTTGAAGAATTGGGTTCCCTGATCTACATATATTGTGTCTTGGTATCCATTAAAGTTGCACATATAAAAAGCAGAATAGTCTGCATTATTTCTCAAGGCCACAGCTTGATTTGCTAAAGGTCCAGCAGAGTTGTTAAAGGTTATATGCATGGCAATGAAGTAATCTCCGTTGATATCTACAATTATAAAAGTAAATGATCATTATAAGAAAAATGAGCAATTGCAACAACAAAAACCTTCTTGCTATAATATGGCGATATATAATTATTTTTTAAATAACATGCATGTAAACAATATTTTTTTAAATGAACAAATGATTTTAACTTACATGTTCTCAAAAGATACATTATAATTTTTTTTATATATATTAATAATTATTATAAAGAAAAAACATAACAATAATATAAATATGTAGTAATTAATCATTTAAAACCAATAAAAAATAAACATTGATACAACTAATACAAATCTAACATAAGAATTGTACACGAACCCTTACTGACGAGGGACGACACTGAAAAGGGAAATAATGGACCTCAAAATCGTAACATAAAATTATTCTTTCCTTTTAATATTTTCACCCCAAAAATAACAAAAGTACATACATACCAACAGTAGACGTATCTTGTAATGTGAACCCAGAATTAACACTTCTATCACCACTGATTATTGTGTTATCAGCACCATCACCTATAAAAGCCAAGTTTTGTTTCTCTTTCCCAACAATCACTTGCTCCACATACACTCCAGCTTTTATTTTGATTGTGTACCTATCATCAATTTTCCAAAATACAGTTAACTATATTTAGGTAATAAGGGTGAATTATTTACACAAATAATTGTTAGTGGAAATATATTTAATTTAATTGAACCAAACAATCAATCAACTAGTTACAAGTTCTACATATAGTAATTAGTTATTCATGTGTTATTTAGATGATAGCTTGATTAGGATATATTATGTGTTAGTTGATCACGCATCATCAAATAAAGTTCATTCTTTTTGGGAAAACAAATATTTTATTATATTAAATGATTTAAATAAACATGAACAAATTACCTAGTTTTACTATAATTTGGTGCAGCTGCAACAGCATCCGAAATTTTCATGTAATTGCCCGATCCATCTTTTGCTACAGTTGATTGAAACACTTCTGCTGCATTATTAGTACTAGGACCAACCATGATGGTAATCATCATAAGAACCATTGTAGGAAGTTTCAAATTATTGATGTTCTGCAATATAATAATCGCATGAAAATTATATTTGTTACAATAAACCATATAAATAAACTGTTATAATGGCGGAAGCATACTTACACAAACAGACAGTTATAAATTCTAAGACAAGAAATTATGTAAAGTACTGAAAATAAAGAGACAGATATTTAACGTGATATTCCTAACAATGTATTAGGACTAATCCACGGGCAGGAGCCACGTAACGTATTTCACTATAATAAAGTTTAACAGACATGCACTGCTAGAAGCTACCGTATCTACGTAACTTGGGCTACTGCATAATGTATCTAATACAACTCACCCACATTATCCCCCGGGTTAATAGAATAACAAGAGTTAAACTATTCAAGAACCCTAATTCTCTTATTCAATAGTCTACAATCGATTTTATGATTGGAGACCCAAACCAAGCGGCGGGTATTACAGTAAAATTGAAATAAACCGCTTCAAAATAATTGTCCTCGTTACCCCAAACGGCCCTCAGAACGGCCCCATTCAGTCAGTTTGGGGAGGCCGCGCCTCCCCTTCAAAGTCCAAAGTGGATTACTCTCAAAGCACTAAACGGGGTACGTAATGTACTCTTTATTTGGGTCAAGTACAAAGACCAAAGAAACCATTGACTAATCTCAAGTCACATTTCTCGATGAAATTCCACCCTCGACTCGAATTCTCCACATGTATCGAAAAAATAACCTCTCAAAAGCGCACTGTGATGTACTAAAACGCCTTTACGTACCAACGCACGTAACGTAATTCAGACGCGCTAACAAGATTCGACGTGTCAAGAAGACAATCTTTAAGAGATAAAAATGCTAAGTTGCATCTCCACTCTACATATTGCCCCTCACACGGCAATTAGTGTGAATGATCGCTTTGACAAGTCCAAACACCTTCGACCACCCATCAGTAAAACTCTCCACTAATTGTCGATATTTCACCGCTAATAACATCAACCCCGCAAAGGTTAATCAAAATGTAAATGTAACTAAATAGATACCAAAGTATGCCTACTTTCTATCCCACTAGCACGAAATGCAAGCTTCTCATGCACCTCTCTTCCCTTCTGTGACGATAATTCTGAAATTCTTCCTATGGATATTCAAACCCCTCAAGGGGATGAAATCTCCTCTCCACTCCATGTACCGCTTATCAATAGTCTCAATACCAAAGAATGTATTTAATACACGCAACCGAGTTCCCCTATTAACCAGTGAAAGTACTGAGCTAACTCCTCCCATTGTCGCATTCCTAAGGCAAATTCCAGACGGTAGTGCCTCTACGACATCCTCGAGCTACCCCTCGACAGGTTCCACCGAAACCCTGCCCACCAAAAGCGATCTAAAAATGCCCCCTTCTCGACTCACTACTGACTCCACAATTTGACTACTTCCACCGGCTTTCCAACACCACAACAATCGACCCATAAATGTACTACCTTTAACATACAAAGTACCACGTTTCATACCTTTCGAATCACATCCAACCCCTATGTATTACCAACCCTCCAATCTTCTTCTCTAAGAAACCGAACCCTCTTGTCTACTCAGACTGAGATAACAAATTGTGAGTCACGCGACGACATGTCTAACCTTGTTCAATGTGCGTGACCCACTATCACGATCCCGATCCTAACCGAGCTAATCCCAACCACGCCGCAGATCAACCATTTGGCCATTGAAACAATGCTACCATCCAATCAAGTTTATACGCTGAGAACCACTCCTCCTGGGGACACATATGATATGACGCCCGAATCAAGAACCCACACATCGGGTGTAAAATGTAATGAGTATTAGCAACTAAGGCCATGTCCTTTTCTAATGCATACCACCGCAATAATGGACAAGATCACTCGAGGCCTCTTTCCCCTCGTTGTATCCCCCCCTCCTCTGGGGACAATCTACCTAATGTCCCAACTCCCTACAAGACCGCACTTGCACGCTTCCCCTGACCCCTCCCCTGACTTCAAGAACTTCTTACACCCGAGTATCACATACCCGACCAAGGTTAGCAACTGTGAGCGCACTACGAGGACCCGAACCGTAACTAGAACCAACGTTACAACTAATATGCAATTCCCCGGCATGGAAGCGCACCTAACTTCTTCCGTAGACAATGAATATTTATCATTTGTCATATACTCTAAAGTTCTCTATATGACATGTAAAGAGGCTAACAATATCGCAAAGATCCTCATCCTCAATCTTCATGTCCATTACGTAAACTGGCAATATACTATTAAGATGATCCAAGTGGTTTTTAAGAGACGTACCTTCGCATTCTTACCAAAATGCATATCGCTTTTAACAACAACTTATCAAGTCAAGCTCTTCGTCATATACGTACTCTCAAGTTCAGCTACGTACCGACAAAGCAGATACTCCTCCAAAACCTCTCGCGATAACTCCTACTATCCAAAGCAAGAATCAATGTCGAGTGTGCTTCTCCTCTGTGACTATCCATGTTATCAAGTAACGGTGTCGGGTGGATTTTCCATCGAGGGAACCCATTGCCCTCCTCGCTTCAAGTAGCGCCTACCTCGACATTCGTGTTCGAAACTCAAGCTTCTCCCAAAGGAACTTCAATTTTAATACTTCCACCACCCATCTTCTTCTCAAATCTGAATCCAAGTTCTGATACCAGTTTGTTATAACGGCGGAACCAGATTTGCACAAAACAAGACACCACGAATTCTAAGACAAGCGAATTACAGAAAGAACGAAAACAAAGAGATTCGATATTTAACGTGGTATCCCTAACAATGTGTTAGACTAATCCAATTTTAATGTAGCCACATAAATGTGATTTCACTATAACGAGGAACAGACTAAGGCAAACTCACAGAGTTAACCGATCTATGTGAACTTAGAAGAATAGAGACAATGCACAAATACAACTCAAATTTACACTATCCCCGAAGAATAGAATAACAAGAACTAAAACTATCGAGAACCCCACCCTCTGTCCAATAGTCCAATCGGGACATCGAGGATCAAGACTAAAACCAAAGCTGAAACGGGTATTTATAGGCAAAAAATCTCGACCTAAACCGCTCCTCAAAATAATTGTCTCTACCTTCCAAACTACCCCATCTGGGACCGCCTGGGAGGCCGCACGCCTCTTCCTCTCAAGTCCGTAGAGATTTCGCGTTAGCCAACGGGTAATAACGGCCCTATCTGGGGGTCAAGTATTTGTTCCGGCGAAGAAGACCAAGAAACCATTGACTTATTCAGTTTCACATTTCGACATAAACAAAAATTAATGACACTTAATATTAATATATTTTATGTAGCCTAGTAATAATTATCATTAGGTTCGAAGCAGAAATATAAATGATTTATGTTTTTAGATTGGCAAAATAAATATCTTTTTTTTCTAATCGAGAAAATTCTAAAAATTCAAAGAGAAAATAATAATATATGTATTGTACTTAAAATGAAATACTATGATACATACAAACAACGTTATTTTTACACATTTTGGGGTCCATAACGCATAAACATTATCAGGGACGGAGCATAATATAATATTTTTGAGATCAAATTGATAATTAACTCTTTTATTATCTACTAGCAAAATATAATAACTTCAAATCATCAATATTGATAAGTTGGAAATCATTATTGATAAAAAAAAAAAAAAAGTTATGATTCAGAATATCCTTATATATATAGGTGCTACTAACCTCCATTATATTCCTAGACCCCTTCCGAGCACTAAACGTTTTTCCTAATAATTTACTTTTGCTTGAGATTGGAGCTAGATTGAAGATAGAAGTAAAACTATATAGAGGGGAGGTAAGGTCGAGTATCAGTAATTATTGTTAAATAAGGAAATGAATTAGTCTCATGCAAATGTTATTATTACCTAATAGCTTAAGAAGTTACTATATAGATTTTGTGCATGGTACATACTAGCTAGCTAAGCAAAATTACCCAATTATGGTTTAAATGAACAATAATTATTGTACTCCAAGATATATATATATATATGCATGTTCCTATATTAAAGATACTATTAGATTATATATGATTTAATTAATTTGATAGTTGATAATTTGATCAAATCAGAATCCTAACAAATCTCCTATCAAATCATAATCTAATAATATCTCTAATCATTTCCAAAATCTTAATTAAACTAATTATATTTTACATGCATGCTGTATATTGTGTTGTACTCTTCTTTAATGTCTTTCCGTTTTAGTTTTGGGAACAAGTTCTCATAGTTTTTGGGCGGAAAATGTCAAATGAAACGAACAGGGCAGAGTTAGAATAAAATTACAGGGTGGACCAAATAAATAAATAAATAGTTATTAGATTTTTATTAACTTAATTACAATGTAAAACGTATGTTCTTTCAAATCACGAAAAGTCATTGATAATGCAGAAGAAGCAATAAAATCATCTACTATTTATCTTTCAATATACAAAGCAAAGCATTAGTAAGATAATCATCACACATTTTATCATGGAGCCGAGTCTTTATAATTATTATGAAAATGCACGCTTTATGTCAGAATGAAACAGTGGGAATGTATAGTACAAGAGAAACCAATTTAAATATCAAATTGACAGCGGAGGTGATTTGTAGAAAGCGAGCCATTAAATTCTTCTGCCGTAGTTGGTACAAAGACTGCCTCATAAACAATGCGCTACTTGGGGATACAAAATCTAGTTCTCTTTATTAAATTTATTAATAATTTTTAAAATGTAAAATAAGTAATCATATAAATTTAAAATCAAGCCATTCAATACACTATTCCAACTAAGAGACTAAGATGAGAAGAGAAATGAGTCAGTTTGTTTTGTAGTGTTATTAATTTTTTTAATATATAATGGAGTATAATACTCTTTTCCGTCTCAAAAATAGATGATTGTTTAGATGAAAAATACTTTATTAAGGGATTGTAAAAAGCTATATTTGGATTGTAAAAAACTAGTATATTGAAATTGTAAAAAGGTACATCGAAATTATAAACAATTAACTATTGTAAAAAAGTAAATTTTTTCTAGACAATCATCTATTTTAAAACGGAGAGAATATAGTATTTTTTTTTAAATCAAAGGGCCCTTGGCCTCATGGCCCATGCATCCTCCTCCGCCACTAGAAACGAACGAATAATTTTATGTCATGTTTTTGCATTACTATCCTTTTAATTTTCCCCTCACAAGATTCATACCATATATAAAGGTACTAATTGCCGCCATAAAAGCATGAACGCTGGAAGCCTAAACGGACGAAGCCAACTTTTTCTTCCAATTATACCCCTGTAATATTGCAACTGATCCATTCTTTTGCTTTTAATCTATCACAACAAACACCATTCACACACTACAACAAAAACTACTCTCCAATGCTTCAGTTAATAAACAATCATTCAACAAAAACTTCTGTACAATGCTTCAGTTAATAAACAATCCTTGAACAAAAACTCTTCGCCAAAGATTCAGTAAATAAAATTTACTTGATAAAAACTGAAACAAACAAACAGTTAAAGATCAAACACAACCGACAATCTGTATACGAAACAACTGGGGAGATCGCATCAATACCAGGCGTCAATTTACTTACTCATACAAACAACTGGGAGACGACAGTTGCGACGTCTTGATAAACAAAAAGGACGGACGGAGCCCCCATTTTCATATTTTCATATATGGTAATTTCTCATATTAATACATTATTAAACAAGAAAGAAAAAGAGAGGTAAAGGAGCCGACATATTAGGTTTATGTTCTTATATTTTTCTTTGTTCCGGAGAACTGGATGAATTTATATTCTGTTTATGTTTTGAGATAAAAGATATGGAGTAAGCAAATAAAGATATCCTAAGTGCTACTAATAAGAGGAGCCGGCATAATATTTCTCATAATATTATGTATGCTCTAATATCAAATAAAGATATTAGTAAGCAATACCATTTGAACTAACCCCATTTGAAAAAAATTCAACCCAAAATTGAAAAAATAATTGAATCCCAAAACTGAAACAACAATTAAACCTAAATGAACGCTCAAACCCAAAATAAAACATAAATTAAAAAGTTCAAATTCAAAAATTAAAACAATAATTGAAAATTCTATAAAAAATTGAAACCCCATTTCAAACCAAAAAATTATCACAAAAAATGACGAATTGAACTTCAAAAATTGAAGCAAAAAATCAATGAAAAAATCCAAAAAGAAAATACAATTAACACAAAGATATTCAGACGATTTGAACTTCAAAAACCAAGCAAAAATCAAAAAAGAAACTCTATTCAAGCAAAAATATAATACAATTATCACAAAAAGATCGATTTCAACTTCGATAAAATCGAAGCAAAAAATCAAAGAAAACCCAAAAAAAACAATAATCGAAGCAAAAAAAAGTATACAATTATCACAAAAAATTCAAATCGATTTCAACTTCAATCTAATCGAAGCAAAAAATAAAAGAAAAAACCAAAAACAAAAACAATAATCGATGTATTATTTGAGAAATTAGATAGGAGAAGAAGGAGAAAGTCTTGGCTTTGAGAGGAGAGGAGAGGAAGGCAGAGAGTGAATTTGATTAGGAAACCTAGATTGAAATAGCTTTATTCAACTTGACAAAACCACAATCGTGGGAGACACCAAAAGCCCATCAAGAAAAATCTCTCGCCTCTAAAAATTGTATTCGGATCCGTCCGTTAATATTTCGGGCGGTTAATGGTCCGGTTTTTTCTGACCCGAGGCTGGTTCGATTCAACTTTTGTATGAATTAAATACTCCTCTCCGTTCAAAAAAAAAGATCATTACATTTTGATTTTTAATAGTTATATTTTGACCGAAAATATTTTTAATAAAAATACATTTCAAATTTTTCTACTGATATATTTTTCATCAAATATTATCCAACACAAACAAAAATATTATGGTCAAAGTTCAACGATTAAAAAGTCAAAAAGTCAAAATGTGACAATCTTTTATGGACGGATAGAATATATAAATTCATACAAAAAGTTTTTGGTACTGGTGTATTTTTTTGTAATATCAAAAAACATTATATTATAAAGAAGTGTATTGCAGTTATTCTAAAAAAGAAAGCAAAACCAATAACATCAAAGAATGAATCCGGAATACACTCAAAGCGTAGAAGAGCCGTAATGTCGCACAAACGTAAGGAGAAGACAAGGTTTTAGAGTTGCTAGACAACAAAGGCAAAGTGAATCAAGGTATGCCGATGAATCATGGTTTCACATTAATGTCGATCAGAGAACAACCGTCCAAGAGCGTGATAGACGACAACAACGTTCTCATGCACAAAATATTAGGAGAGAAATCTAGCACGCCAAGTTACACCTACACAAAAGAGAAAATCAGGTCATGTTGTCCCGCACACAAATTCCTCACCAAGCCATGACCTATGCAAACACATCAACATGCGAAATCGTGAATGAAGGTAAATCTTAATTTAAAAATGTATATTCATTTTTAGTAATACACTAACATTTTATTATTACTTAAAAAGAATAAGATAATTGCATTGGACATGAGAAGTACACTCACGTATTAGAATCGGGGTATGCCCAATCGCAATCAACTCTCGAAAAGTACGGGAGTTCAAGTAGAAATGGACAAATAGAATTCCTGCATGTTTTAAATACTTTAACTAATTGAAAAACATGGTTTATTAAAAATAGAAATATTTGGTTTTTATATGTGCATCCAGTAACGAAGATCTCGATGTAAACAGATGTAGATACAACACTTAAGAAAATGTAAATATCGCCTCTACCGCAGTGCATGCTTTTATTGTACTCAATTTCACAATAGCTCAATCTTATTTGTTTCCAACATTTGATTGGGCCACTTAAAAATAGAATAAAATAATTTTATATTTAGTTCATAATTTTAAACATGACGTCAGCGGTCAACAAAACTTAGAAGCGGGCACAAGAGGATATCATAATATAGCACTTAATTATCAAGAAAGAATTGAAACTATAAAACATATGCTACCAACCCCTAAAGTATGTTCGAGTATTGTCATAAACGCTATTTCATAGGGAATCACAATTATGTTATCTCATGAAACTTTGAAATTACCAACTTACACCAGTCCACCTGAATTGCTCGAATTATTCTCTGCTCAAACACCTGAAGGTAGACATTTTCGGAAGTACATCCGGGTATACAACAATGCCTTTGCATTTACTTCGATGGGAGTACATTATGATGAAAATCTAGGTGGAGGGCGGAGAAGGGTATATACATTTCTCAGTACACGGAGCAATATACCACCTGATGTAGCTTAATCTATGTTCCGAAACGGTGTCTAGATATGCTCAATCCTATATCTTGGACACAGATCACGAGGTCGAAAGCAGGATGCTTGAAAGTGCTTCGCTTCATAGGAATTTGGTGGTGAAGATACAAAATATACTACAAAAGTATAATCCTTTTGTCAAAGTATTACGCCTAACCAGCAAGCACAAGACTTACCCACGTGTCAGTTGCTCATCAAGCAACAAGCACCAAACATGCATCAATATAGCATGCCAGCTGCATCTCAGGTTGCTGCTATTATTGTGGACGGAGATGACTCAAGATACGAACCCGCGGATATCATCGCATAAACAAATGGGAAATTTGATGAATATTCCAGACATAGCAGGATATTATGATCCCTTGCAATATGTTCTGCTTTTTGCCACATGGTTCGCATTTGACGGGATGTTAATATCCAAGGCAATAGCCATGGTAGCGTGACATGCCTGCATTCCATTTTATATGCTACAAGTATTCTAAGGGACTTTCATTTTTATAACTACTTTTGATATATCTCAATACTTAAAAGCTAATATTACAATTATTAGATTCGACCTAATAACCCCGAAATCTTGGCTTAATTAATTAAAAAATCGATTAATTGCACTAATGCGTGAATATAATACAAACGGGATTCAAACGTAATTGTTATCAAATAGCGAACTTAAATTATGTGGTAAAAATTTAATTTTAAAAGCTGACACGATTTTACGCATGTTTAAAAAAGAATTATGTTCAAGTAATCCAGGCCTTTTTTATTAAAATAGCCTTTTTATTCTTTTGTTTCATCATCCTACACTATAAGACAAAAAGAAAAGCAAACCCTAACCCAAAAACCATCGCCTCTTTTTTTTCCATTGAAAGAACTCAAAATTTTTCTCTTTTTCTCCCACTTTGATCATCATCCTTTGCTCTAAAATTCTAGAAAAATATACCAATCTTCTCCTCCTCTGCCTTTCCCCTGCTGCTTTAAGGTATGAAAGTCTTCATCTTTTTAAGTTTTTGAGAATTTCAAAATTAGATTCGAGGGTTTCTGAATTTAATAATTAAAAATTTGTTAAATTATGATCTTTGCCCTAGGATTGGTGGTTGTCAATGGAAAGAATTGAGTTTTGTTAATTTTAAATAATTTATTTTAAAATTATATAAATTAATTAAAATTCAATTTTTTTATGTTAGATGTGTTTAGATTTAAGATGTTTGGTGATTATAGATAATAATAGAGTTTTTCCAGTAATATATTCATGAGAAAATAATTATTTTCGGATTTTATTTAATTTTTATAATATAATTTCGATTTTTGTAGAAAATAGAAATAAATTATAATTTTGAATTTTAAAATAAAATTAGATTTTTATTGTGTTTTATTACTGTATTTCAACCAACATATAATAATCTTGGAATTTTTGGGAAATGTTTACTATTTTTGTTTATTTATTAACTAGAATGGAGATTTTAATAAAAGGATCAAATTTTTTTTATTGTAATTTAGAAACTAAATTTTTATATTTTTATACTGGGTATGGTTGACCATAAATCAAATATTAGAATTTTGGAGTTCGCTTTGGTATTTATTTTGAAATTGATGAGTAAATAGCTAGTTTTGGAGTTATCAAAAAAAAAAATTAGATTTTATACAAAATATAAAACTACTTTTATTAAATTATATAGTACATTTAGGGACCTATGATAAAAATATTAGAATTTTCGACCTATTATGATATTTACTTGATTTTATAAAGTATCACGATTCCCTAAATAGTTAACTACGTATAATTCACCGAATAATTATTACTAAGATATTACATTTACAAGTAAGTGAACACCTGTTTGATTAAATAGACGCCAAATATAATTAAAGCATTTAATTTCAATGATTAATGGAAATGCAATCTTATTATATTATTTAGAGTCGACTCGGACCCGAGGTTGTTTTGACCAAATTGCTATTGTAAATTTTACGCCAGCTGCACAAGACAGCGGGATTTATCTCCCTTTGTGTTGGTTTCTTACATTTGCATGTTGCCTGGATCAGAGATGCCCGCTATAATGCTAAGTATCGCTTTTATTTTATGTAACATGCTAGTGTGAAATATCATTAAATTGGCTGCGTATGATATCATGTTAAAGGACTAATATAATGGCCGAGGATACCGTGGACGACTAAATGTTTTGATTATACTATGTAAGACCGTAAACATGACCGCGATGGTCATTGCGAGACGCATCATGTTAATCGCGACATGTTAAAATCGCCATTGTTGAACTTTTGTGAGCTCGCGCGTAATCTCATGTAGCTGGGTCTTGGAATTGCGGTGTTGTGGGTCGAGTCGAACAAGATGTGTAGGAACAACATCCATTATGGACGACATCGGGGCTGCGGTCCACACGGGCCAAAGTTGGATACTTTATACATGGATGATTGGATACTTTATACGGTGATCTACTAGGTCATTATAGCATATTTGTGGGCTTATGTGACCTTTTGGGTCATATAAGATATGTCGGGCTATCAGATTTGTGGCTGGCATCGTTGTTGTACATGCAAGCTGTGGATGTTCGATCGAGTGCATTATCAGCTATGTTGATTTTGTGGACCTTCGGTCGTGGAGATTTACTTTTTGCCATATCATGAACTCAAGCTGGGACTTACATGTTACTTTCAAATCATGTATTCACTATATTTATCTCAAGGCTCTAGTGTGCCCGTCATATAAACCTGCCTAATAATGGTAGGCCATGAACCTGCTTAGTGTTTTTTGCTATTGACCGAATCATAGTTATATATATATATAAATATATTCCCCGGGTGGGTTCTACCTTCTTGACTTCGCTCGGGTGTAAATGGAGTCACCACTCACCGATAAGTTTCCACGCCAGCTCAATGACCCCTCTAAACTTTCAAAGTTGAGAAGTTGTCGTAGAAAGGAGCTTGACCTCTCGAGCTCGTTGTTATCCTTAGTGAAATGGGCGCGGTGGCTAGGATCCTCACGCTCATTTTATTTCTGCCTTATCGAAGTTCTCGAGTCATTGTTTACCCAAATAAGTGCCGATTTATATTACGGATGTATTATTGAACACTCCCCGCTTTTAATGTCACTCTTATGTATCGAATATGTGATGTCAGTTAGGTTTCTCGCCACGACGATGTCCACGTCACAGATGGAACTATTTCTACTTTTAGTACTTAAACCGTTTAAATCCGCCTTTATTTTTATATCATCGCTGGGCGACTCGTGTATCCATTTCTACTAACGAAGTCTAACCCCGAGGCGGCCGACTAAGCAGTCGCTACACCCACCAAACAATACATCTCCTACTACGTGGTGGACGCCTTTGCAACAAGAGAGATGTTGTCGTATACAACTATGTCAAGATTGAATCTCACAAACTAAGACGGATCAAAGATCATCAACATACCATATTGCGGACTTACAAAGGACTACAAGACTATATTAGTAATCGGGAGAAACGACGCAGTACCAACAATAGATTATGAAAAAATAAGCATTCTTACAAACTTGAAATGTATTCCGCTTACTAACAATCAATTTGTAGGAAATGTTGGTCGAATATCTAACGCCATGCCATCTTCGCTTCCGAAGCACCGAGACCAACATCGAGATATCAAGACTCACAACGCCTTAGCGCACCACTTTGGAATGCCGCATTTGATGATTACCATCACATGCAATCAAATTGGACAGAATTAAAAGTGCAATGCTTCCAAAGTTAATCACGCCTCAAGATCGCGATTTGCTGTTCGTATATTTGTGAGTAAAGTTGGAGGAGTTCAACAAGATATATAATTGAGAGCGTGTTTAGGAAGAAGTTATTTCATACTCCTACGTGGTTGAATATATTAGAAAAGTGGGCTTCCTCATGCTTATGCTTATCATACCAGCGTAGTTTATAAATCGAGGAACTGGATGACTATAATAGCTGCGAGAGCAAGATTCCATCAAGGAAATGATCCATTACTTCATGCAACCGCTTTCAAGATACGATACATGGACCAGATGGATATAACGACTGCCAATATCCATGTATAAAGCAAGGATCATGCAAAAGAGTTCCCAAGGAGTTTCAGACACAAACAAAAAGGGGGAATGATTCATACCCTATCTATAAGAGGTGTCCAGGTCCACTGATTCCACTTGATAATAACAATCAGAAATTTGTTGACAATAGTTGGGTCGTTCCTTACAATTCATGATTACTATTAAAATATGATTGCCATATTAATGTGGAGGTAACCAATGGGCAGGTCGTAAAATATTTGTATAAATATGTTTACAAGGGACTTTATTAGAAAATGATGAAGTTCGCCGAGGAGACAATCATGATGAGATTCAATAATTTGTAGATGGAAGGCGGATATGCACTGCAGGCTTTCCGCATATTTATGGGTTCAAATGAGTAGGATGTACCCATCTCTGCTTAAAGATTGCAAATTCATTTACCCGAATGCACACAATTGGTTATAGACCCGAGAAATGATTACCGATATTCTCAAGCATTTAGCGTAACTCAAAAAACGATGCTCATGTAATTCTTCGTAGCTAATAAATAACCGTATTTAACCTGCTACTTCCATATCATGAATTCTCTCGAAAGCACTTTGTTAGAATGCACAACAAAAGATGTGGACTGAACGGGTTAGAAATAATAGAGTCATTGGGAGGATATACACGGTGTCTCCCTATCAAGGAGACAAGTTTTATGAGCGCATCCTTTTGTAAATTACGCGAGAGACTACTTGTCATTCCGAGGAATTACGCACAGTAAATGGAGTAATATGTGCTACATTCAAAGAAGCCGCTGAAAGGTTTGGGATACTAGAGCATAATGACTATGTTAGACACACGTTGGATGAGGCAAGTCGTGTGGACATGCCAACTCCATTTCAGAATCTTTTTGTATCACTATTGGTGACACAATTTCATCATTTCATGATGGAGGATCATGTTTCCTCAACATCCGGATCTAACTTCATTTATTTAAATATGTTGATGAAGGACATCAACATATTATGGAAAAGACACGGAAAGTGACTCTCCGACTACGACCGGCCAACCATTTCCTCGAACAACTCGTGTAATCGGAAGTTGTTCCAAAGATTATATTAATGAACTTTCCATCCCTATATCCAATGAAGATGTCAATTCCATCGCTAAGTTGAACTAATCAAGCGTTTCAATCAAAATCATGCTTTCAATTGAAAATGGCGTAAAGCAATATGTTTTCATTGACGGCCCCGAGAACCGGAAAACATTTTTATACAAGGTTTTATTATCTAATGCAGGAACGGAGGGGACATTGCTATTGCTATCGCTTATTTGAAATCAGGCAGCCACCCGCCTACTGTGGAACCATTCAAGATTCAAAAATCCCTCAGAGTGTATGCACGTAGCCATCGCTGGGATTGATCCTCGAAAAGTTTACCTGAAATTTAATCATTTAGACGGCCTGGCGTAATCAAGGGATAAAGCCCTACGACCAACAAATATGCCTTCGAGGCATCGATAAGACCTCGAGGGATATAATGAAAAACAACAAGCCTTCGTGGTAAAATAGTTATTTTCGTGGAGATTTTAGACAAGTTCTTCCAATAGTAAACGGGTAATGTATGTCAACAAGTCGAGGCAAAGATTCCAAAGTCAATCTTTGGGGACATGTCAGTTTTGAGATTAAGGCATAATACGAGATCAATCACAAATGCTTTCTCGGAGTTTCTACTTAGGAGCGGGCGATGGTCGTTAACCAACAATCCGTAGACGCATCACGTGAAGTCAGCTGCCAACGATGATCATACCAGCTGAAATGAAAAGTCAATTGATGTATCGATAGATTCAACCCATTCCCAAATATGGAGGAACACATGTATGACTCCAACTATATATGGTCACGAGAGATATAAGAACACCTAAAAAAGCATATGTAGACAAATTAAATGGCATGATTATTGAAAATCTCTGTGGGAAGAATTTACGCTCATGGGATTCAACAAGATGATATTCACAATCTTTACCAGCCCGAGTTCTTAAATTCTTTGTATCCCAGTGGCTTGCTGCCTCACAAACTTAACTTGAAAAGGGGATCTCCGATAATTCTTTTAAGGAATCTTAATCCACAAATGGGTTTATGTAACGGTACCGATTTGATATGTCGAATCCCAACTAATAAGCCTTCATTGACGCCGAATCATAACTGGCATTGTTCCGAACAAGAGTCTTTCATCGTGATGCCATTAAATAGCGAGGATGATAGGGTCTACCTTTTGTTCTAAAAGAAACCAGCTCAGAAGAGTTAGCTTTGCTTTAACAATCAACAAAGTTTCATGTGGTCGACTATTCCCAATGTTGGAATTTTTGTAAGGAACCATGTATTCGGTCATGCATAACTATATGTGTCCTTACTAAGAGGCGTATGTACATAATGAACAAGATATTGGTGAAGGATGGAAAATTAGGAAAAGACATGGAGTATTTACTAAAAATGTTGTTTACAAAGAAGTATTATTATTACCACCTCCACCACAACCATAAGGTTCACAATAATAAATTAAATTAATTTACAATTATCAAGTTTTTATCAATGCATTGATTGAGGTATGTATTCTAACCTCCATTTTCAATACTTTTTAGGTTGCGTCTTTGTTCCAACTTTGCAATTGATGGATCAAATTGAACAATGGAACGTTTTGAAACAAAATATATCAAACAACATGCAAAAAGCAAAACATCGCTGAATTGTTGATTGTTTACTATTTTAAATTTCCTTAAATAACTTATTTCTGTAAAAAGTAATGTAATTGGAGTAATATTTTACTTTAAGGTGATTTTAGAATGCAAGTATTAGTCCAGCCGGAAACGGTCAGGGCAATCAATGATGAGATTTTTCAAACATTGTTTCACGAATTTTGAAGGAACAAAAAGACGAAAGGTAATTTTTCTCTATTCTATTTCAAATAAAAAATGCATTATTAATCACTTCAAATGACTAATATCTCGAGGAGCTTCATTATATGATAATCCAGCCAGATAAGATAATCAATTAAGTCATGGACGGGATCTCATGTAGGTATTCTATCTCGATTACTTATCAATACCAACAATTATCAGATACCATTATCAATGACCTAATTACTTGAGTTTTTAAAATTTATGCAACTGCGAGAGAATACTAACACGTAAGAAACGAATGTTGAAATGACGATCATTTAATAATACAATGGAAAGGAATTAGATACTGTGAATGAAATTATTTTTGAATCTTACGGTGAAATATGCATTTCCATAATAACAAAAATATATTTAGATGATACATATTGATTTAATTTTGTTTTTACAGCTTTTCAAAATACGTGGACATCGTGAAGTTCGTAAATACATAGATGCACGAAAAGCTGATACAAAGCATATTTCAAGTGGACGATGCAAGAAGAGTGTTGGACTAGGTGATTTTGTACATAAGTAATGAAACTAATAGCCATGATTTTGTACATAAGTGATAGAACTAATAGTTGTGATTTAGCCGTGATTTTGTACATAAGTAATGGAACTAATATCTATATTTTAATTAATATGCATATTATGAGGTCTATTGATATTTTAGCTTTAGTATTTGTACATAAATAATACAATTGTTATTGATGACTGTGTTTATCAATTTCTTTTTTTCTACTTTTTATTATATATTTCTATAATGAGATCACACATAATCGAAAGTATACAGCATTCAACGACACACTAATCTAATTCGCACAAAGGGATCGCTGCGACCAATACTTGAAGTGGGTTTTATTCTCTGGGGATTACAATCGCTTATGGAATTGTTTGGATAAGAGATTTAGAGTTTAATTTTACAAAATTAAATGTTAAATTTACATCCAAATTCATAGGTATTATTTGGATACTTTACAAAATTAATAGATTTTAAATCCCTTCATTTATGTGAGATAGATTTTCCTTAATAAAATTTATGGATTCAAAACCACCTCAAAATACATGTTATTTTAAATCCATCCGCCTCTTCATGATGGCATTTTTTTATCGGTGAAACCATACTTATGCTCGCTTTTGATCGGGCGGTCATATTTTTTGCTCGTTGGCCCGATTTAACATATTTTCCAAAGCGCTAACCGAGAAGATATTTGTCAGTCTGCTTCGCCTCGAGACCATATTTTCTCGTCCGCTTTCGCCTATGACCCTATTTTCAATCTTTTTCGACTCGGGGTCATATTTTCGGTATGTTTGACGCTAGATCATATTTTCGACCCGTTTTGCCACAAAAATCATTATTTTCGCCCGCTTCGCTCGCTTTTGGCCTCGGGACCATCTTTTCGGGCCGCTTTACCGAAATTATTGCTTTTACCGCTTCGCCCTTTTAACATATTTTCTCCCCCGCTTCGCCCCGACCATATTTTTTGGCCCGCTTCGATCCGGAACATATTTCACCTTCGTCCGCTGACCATATTTTCTTCATGTTTCGTGCCAGAATCCTATTGTCCTTCCGTTTCGACCTGAAACCATATTTTCAATTCGATAATATATTTTTTCCTTTTCAAACTAAGGAACATATTATCCTCGGCTCCAAACAAATTCAAAAATATGGTTCCGTGATCGAACGGACGGAAATAAATTCTCTAGTCGAAATGGGCAGGAAATATGTTCCCTGGACAAAACAAACCGAAAATATGTTCATAGGTCGAAATGGACCAAAAATATATATGTTCTCGTTCTGGGGACAATTCCTTATAATTTTTGGACTGAAAATGTTGATGAGAGGCCAGAAAGAATTATTTTATTTAATGTTTTTGAATTATGTTACTTTTCAGCGTAAAGAATTAATAAATGAATAATCAATTTTTATAGAATAACTTCATTTTGATAAATAAAAATTGTATATAACTCGTTGTTTATTCATGTGATGCCCTTCAGAGCTTTGTTACGAGTAAATCCTAAGCATTTTCTCGTACGATATATGATTATGGCACTAGACTTTCAAAAAAATGATTCACGTGATATATATTTCAAGATAAAGTTTAGTAAAGTTATAAACGATATTGGCTGTATGTCATGAGAAATATAGAACCAGTGCTTCAAAACAAGAATAAGTTAACTTATTATCTATATATTTTCTTATTTGGCCCTTATGTTCATGTTTAAAATGTCTAGTGTAGACAAAGTTATTTGTTTATGAACTTATGCATATATTGGTTGGTCCATGTTTCCGTATTTGATGTGCTTTAAAGTTCGATGAATTTGATGTATGCATACAAAATTTATTAGAGTTTGCAAACATGATATAGTTATACATTTTTGTTAATATTATTTACTTACTTGTTGATAAGGGATTTCATAGCACTATGTGAGCCATCTGAGTGTGTAGTAAGCAAAGAATCCATATAATATATGGTTTCATTCAGACGATTAATGACAACCATGGTTTAAAGTTTTTATTGGATTTATTGATTATGACTGAATACAAATTTTATCTATGTCGAATGTTGGATAAATGCAGAGCTGCTTTTGAATCCAAAATTTGGCAACTCTCCATGTATGTCTATGTTGTGCAAAACTTTGGAATGGAGTCAATTTTGGCAACTCTAATTCTTTGCGAAGAATGATGAAGTTGAATCACATACCTAATGAATTTATCGATAAGAATTACAAGTGTGAAACGTGTGTTGAAGCAAAATCGACGAGAGCAACATTTCCAACCGTGGTTAGAAATAATAAGCCTCTCGATCTTGTTCACAGTGACGTCTGTGATATGAGCCCAGTTCAATCCAAAGGTGAAAATGAGTATTTTATCACCTTTGTAGATGATAGTACAAAATTTTGCTATGTATACTTGATGAAAAGTAAAAATGAGGCAAATCGGGAGGTTTGCACTTTTACAAAGAAAAGTTAAATCAACTTGAGAAAAGACAAAGATAGCGGTTGATGTAGGTGGTGAGAGTATATCTCCCCCCTTTGGGAAATTTCTTGTCGAACATGGCATTGTACAACGTGTTGATACCACCATATTCTCTCAATTCAACGGGATTACCGAAAGGAAAATTGGTCATTGAAAGAGAGACGATGAATGCCTGTTGGATAAGTTCGGTCTTACCTCAAGGAACGGGGAAGTAATCTCTGAGCACCCAACTACCTTCAACAAAATCTCTCGCAAGGACGAGGATAAGACCTCGCTTGAATTGTTCAAAGGCAGAGCCCAACCTACAAACATTTTCAAGTGTGGGGTGTTCGCAAATGTCGTGGTACTCCTCCCAACAAGACTATTGGTCCTAAACGGTTGATGAAATTTTTATTGGATATGAGATCACAATAGTAATGCATAATGATTGCTCATAAGAGTGATAACTCACGAGTGAATAAGAATACAATATTAGAGTCACGTGAATAATGTCACGTTCTTTGAAATATTCTATCAGTCTAATGAAGCGCCGACATCTAAAAGAACACATGAACCTGAGGGTATTGTCAATACTGAGACTATAGATAGTCAAGATAAGGAAGTTGAGGACGAAGAACCTCGGCACGTCTCGAGAAGTCGTTTGGTCCTGATTTTGTGACATATATGCTTGAGAGTGAACCTCGAACTTACCAAGAGGCTGTCAGGTCAACTGATGGTCCGCTGGAAGCGAGGCTATACGGCTAAGTTGATTCAATTCTACGTAATCACACTCGGGAGCCGTGATCTTCTCCACGGATGCAAAGCTCTAAAGTCCAAATGGATCTTTAAGAGGAAAATGAAATCCGTGGAATAGACAAAAAGAAAGGACTAGACTATTTTGATACGTATTCAAGAGCAAGGATAACATCCATTAGGATTAGTCTTGGCGATCAAGGCCATTGCGTTAAATTTAGTACATTAAATGGATGAAAACAATTTCTAAATGAAGATTTAGATGAAGAAATTTACATGGAACAACCTGAGGGCTTTATAGTTCCAGGTAAAGAAGAGAAAGTTTGTCGGCTTGTCAAATCTTTATATGGGTTAAATCAAGCGCCTAAACAACCATTACTTTCGAGTGGATTTAAAATCAATGAGTGTGACAAGTGTGTTTATGTAAAATCCACTAGAGAGGGATATGTAATTCTCTGCTTGTATGTGGATGACATGCTCATTGTTGGTGATAATCAAACGATGATTCAACTACCAAAGACACGTCAACTCGAAGTCACACGGGCGATACGGGACAAGGTATGTAATTGGAGTCCATATTGTCCTAACTTTTGACGGTTCAAGATAACCCTTAACTACACTATATCCATAAGATTCTTGGAAAATTTTGCCAAGATGACTTGGGAGTATGTAAAACTTCAGTGGATGAAAATCGATACCTCATGAAGAATAAAGGGGAAAGTGTGTCTCAACTTGAGTACTCTCAAGTTATTGGGAGTCTCATGTAGTTGATGAGTTGTACTAGACCAGATATAACTTATTTAATAAGCAAATTGAGTAGATATACGAGTAATCCCGAGTAGCGATCATTGAAGGTTGCAAGTACTTAAGTACTGAGACATACTTGGAATTACGGGTCAGATTATCTCGCATTATCCGGGTCGTATCAGGGGTACACTTCGATGCAAATTGGATCCCGATAATGTGATTCAATGACTACTATTGGATATGTATTCACTTTAGCAAATTGTGTCATGGAAGTCATCAAAACAACGCTTAATCACGTATCTACTAATGGAGTCTCGAAAGTTCATTGCTTTGTGACAAGCTGGGAAGAAGTCGAATGGTTATGCAATTGAGGACATTCCCCAGTAGGAAAGGCTCCACGCCTCCAATTTGCATATATCGCGGACAATGAGTCCGCAATCGGGAGGGCACGCAACCACTTATATAATGGTAAGTCGAGACATTCGGCCGACTACATAATACCATTGTACGCCATTTCCCAACCTGAGTTATCGGTCGATCGCGTAAGACTGGGATAACATCATGGATCCGCCAATTGCGGGTTAAGAAAAGAATTAGTCGAGAATTCATCAAAGGAAATGATCAAAAGCCCTCGAGAAAATGCTTAACGAAAGTGACAACCCTACCTACTGAATCGAGATCCCAAGATTCAGGTTCAAAGGGAAAACTTGGCTCATATTGCATAAGTAGATCAATGTGGGGTTTTTCCTACCTATTCCTAGATGAGAAACAACAAGTGATAACCGTGGAGGATAAGGTTGCTTATACCTAATTCTTTGAGATATTGAACGAGTAGCCAAGGGTTACCTGGGCACAATAGAGTCACCTATGCGAGCTAAAAGTAAGTGGGCCGCTGTAAGATAAATGCCCGGACACGAATGCGCCTCCTAAAAGAGGGGGTCGGGAGCCACCTTTGTTCTGCATCAAGCTTGGTTTTGCATTTTTTGAAATTGAAATCAGACTTAAAAGCTTCCAGCCGTTTTGTTTGCATTGAAGTGCAATGATGTGGCTGTTACAATACGTTTTAATTCGGTCATTAAGGGTGTTTAGTGCCCTTAATGCAAAAAAAACGGTTTTTGTCTAGTCAAGCATTTAAACTCCATCCGCAGCCTCCAAGAATCGTAAGAAACACAATACGCTTCACATAGAAGCGGAAAAAACTGTGAGCTCCTATTCTCTGCTTCTTTGCTTTTGTTCAGTGATACTTCAAACTCGTATCGTCTGGCCGACGTTCATAGTGCCAAGTGAAACCATCGTGAGTGGTTTTATCCTGGAAGCGTGACGCCTTTGTTGTCCTTATCACTAAGGGAAGAGGTTGAATAGCTTTTAAGAAAGTTATTGTAACGCGATCTATCCGTTTATATTTTGTCAGAATCATTTCGTGTATTTTCATACGAGTATCAGATTGTTCTTTTGCAAAAGCATTGTTGCATAGCCCGCATTTTCTATTGGCTTCCTAAGTTTTAGGAATGATAAAATAAGAAATGTTTCAAAATATTATAGAAATATTTACGAAACAATATAAAATTTTAAATAGTCAAGAAAACTTATATACTAAAAGATATTTGTATAAACATAGATATTACAATAAATATAAGTATTCAATCTCATTAACACAATTTTTTTAAAAAAGGTAATCAATTTTTTATAGTTTAAAATGCTTGACATAAACTTTTAATGAAAATTTGGAGTTTTGAACAAAATATTTATATAATTAGTATTATTTGAAAAAATTTAAATCTAAACAAAGGATAATAGACAATTATAATTTTCTCACACCTCAGAAGTGTAAGATGCATACTATATGTAGATTGAACAATTTTTCAGAGTCATAATATAAGTAGATTTCTATGTAGTACGTATAAAATATATCTCAAAATAACAAACTCTAATCTACTCAATCTCAAAATACTCAAAATAATATAACACAATATCTATGTTATCACATAATAAGGCACGATATTATCTAATAAAGATAAAAAATCATATAAATTAGACAAGAATATAAATATATAAGTATATTAAATTATTACATATAATTAAAAAAATTATTTAAATATTTAGTTTACAGAAAAGTAGAGGAAACATTCTTTTGTTTCCAATGCTTCGTAAGAAATGTTGCAAACTCCCATTTTATTGGAAATAAAGTAATTTCGAAATTACATTATCTTTTCTATCCTATAAATTCAAAAATAGAAACTTTTTGAATGTATCGTTAAGTTTACAAATTGTAATTCATGATAACAATCAAAATAAAGTGAAGCATTTTAAAATCATGAACAAACCAAATGAAAGTAAAATAGGAAAAAAAAAATCTAAGATAGTGAAGAATTTTGAAGTATAGCATTCAAGAAGAATTGCACCAAAAACAAAGAGAAAACAAATCAAGAGAATTGAGAGAAAATAGAGAAAATTGTGGAAGAATTTTTATTCAATTGAAGAACTTGATTACAAATGTTGCCTATTGTTGCTTTATATACCAACAACTCTTTACAAAGAATAATGTGAAGCGAATAAAAAAAAATTAAGGTATTAGATAACTATACAATTCTTGAGTCTTGCTTTTTGTTATAAAGCTAACTAGCTGATTTAACTAACTTATTCTCTTCATCAGCCTTCGACACGTGTCTTGTTGAATAAGTCGTCATATTCATTATCCTAGTCACTTGCGTTCCTCGTGTTCACTTACACTATCCAGCAATGCAGCCAAATTTCGACACTTCTCTCCCGCCACATCGCCTAAGACTTCAAATAACACCCACTTTTACCAATGCCTACAAGAAAGGCCATTCGTGACATTAAATTACTTTTCTCCTTCCAATACTCCAACATATAATTTGGTACTATATTTTTCATTTCCTCTTTATTTATTTCTATATATATAATTATTAAATTTAATAATACAATAAATAATATTATAATTTTTTTAAAAAATATTTTTTAATAATTTTAATATTTTAATTATTTTAAAAATATTTAATAATTTTTTTAATATCGTAAGAGAAAAGTGATGTTAAGAATAAAAAGGCGTAAAACTTGATTTTTTTTGGTGTCCAAACGACACAAACTCCAGCCTATTTATGTAGAGCTCGAAAAATAAAAAATAGTGGTGAATTTTTTTTTTTTTTGCTTTAATTATTGTGCGGAAAAACAATTTAAAATCGAGGCGGAAAAACAAATTCGCCAACCAAATACATGACACGCTACAGCCAAGCCACTGCAGCCTAATTCTGGCACACGTGTCGCTACTGAGCGCAATTTTTTTGTTTTTTATTTACTAAGGGGCCCACTAGTGCGGTGCTAAATAAAATTTTGATCCCTGATCAAATTTTGGTCCCTTGGCCCCACCGCAAAGGCCACCTGACATCTAATTGATCTCTTTCCGTCATGCTGAAATGATCCCTCGACACCCTATCGATCCCCTACCGCATTACAAATTCTTTTAAAGACTATCCGCAGAATGGCCAACGACATTTCTCTCCCCGCCACACGCCTAAGACTTCTCAAATAACACCCACTTTTTACCAACAACCACAAATAGGTGTCATTCGTATACAAATTACTTTCTCTCCTTCCACATCACTCCAAATATATATACCCCACCATATTTTTCATTTTTCTTTATTTATTTCATATATAATTATTAAATTAATAATACAATAAATAATATTATACTTTTAAAAATATATTTTAATAATTTTAATATTTTAATTATTTTAAATATTTTAATAATTTTTTTAATATTTTTTATTTCATATATATTTTAAAAGTATATTTTTAATAAGATATATTTTTTTTGAATTTCAAAATCCCATAATATTTTAATACAATAAATAATATTAATTTTTTTAAAAATAACACACAATATTATTCATCACTAACTTCGGTGAGACATACATAATAAGCAAACATACATAAATTATTGAAAACATACAATAAAACACAATAAAACATGGGCTTTTGCAGCCGATCCATTTAAGCTTTCTCAAAATCGAAGAGAAAAGTTGATTAAAAGAATAATAAAAAAGGTGTAAAACTGATTTTTTTGTGTCCAAATGACACAAACCTAGCTCTATTTATGTAGCCCGAAAAATAAAAATAGCCACAGAATTTTTTTTTTTTTTTGCTTAATTATCAGGCAAAAAATAATCTAGGACGAGGGAAAAAAACAAACGTTTACTGAAATTAGCCACACACGTGTCGCGCGAGTCATACCGCAGCCTGACACGCGCGAAATTGGCGACCCATTTTTTTTTTTCTTGTGGGTACCCACCGAGGGGCGCAAAATCGATTGCTCTGACTAAATTTTGATCCTTGGCCCCACCGGGTGTCAAATTTGACACTAATTGATCCCTTCACGCGCGAACGATCCCCTCGACAACTTAATCGGGATCCCCCGCCGCATAAATTTATCGCACCAAATTGAAACTATTCCCAAATCAATTGCCCTAAATTGAAGTTGCCCTAAATCAATTGAAACAAACAAACAAATTCATCAATCTCATCACTTAGTTTCACCCCCTCTCAAGATGGGAGTGGAAGACATCTTGCAATCCCAAGTTGGAAGACAAATCTTGAAATGGTACCGAGGAAATGACCCCATAAATAAGTTTGCAATTTGAGGAGTCAAGAATCTTATGTGGTTGAATAAGATCTTGTAAGAACCGATTTCTAACAATGTGTAGATGTTTAGTGCTCATGAAAGACCGAAGTTGGAAGTAATGTGTATCAGAGCTTGATTATCACAAAATCCTTCAATAAATATGTGATCTATTGTAATTCACAAATAGTTGAAGTCATGCTCTTGTACTCAAATTTTCAAAGCAGAGCTTTTTGAAACTATGGTTTGTTTCTTTAGTTTTCCAGGATACAAATATATGTCCGAAGTAAATAATGGATACCTCCAAAAACCTTTTAGTTTCTGAACATCCTCCCCAATCAGCATCATTGTAAGCATCAATAGATAAGGTTATATGTGTAGGATAAAATAAATTTTTAGAGTGGAGCTCCTTTCAAATACGTCAGAACATGCATAAATACTTGTGAACATCTTCAATATAAGTAATTTGATCACTATGCAAAAAAAGACCAGTTAACATAGGTGTCAATGCTGGCTTGCTTCCAATAAGGCCACATATTTCCTCTGTTTTAAGTATATACCTTGTGTAGTCTGCACAACCTCTACTCCTAGAAACAACTTAGCTTTTCCTAAATCCTTGATGGTAAAAATCATGTGTAAATATTGTTTAACACCTTCAGTTTCTAACAAATCATTTCCAGCCACTAAGATATCATCCACATATACTAACAATACTGTGAATAGGGATGTTTTCGGTTAGGTCGGTCTTTTTCAATTTTTTTTTGTGAAATCAATTCTATCGATTTTGAAATACACAACCCATTTCGCTCAAATTAATTCACTAATCGAGGCTTGACGCCGGTTTTGGTGTTGTCGGTTCGCTTCGCAGCTTTTTGGCTTTATAACAAATAATATAATATAAAAAGTTCAAGGTTTCAAATATAATAAAAGTTCGATTTTAAAACACATGCACAATAATAGATGAAGCTCTCAAAACAGATTAATAACATACGATAATAAATATCATTACTAAGCAGATGCTTTCCAACAAATACCAAATACACGCATTTCAAATTAAAAATAGAAAGATTTGATTATTTCAAGCTAAAATAGTTTCAAACTAAAATAGTTTCAAACTAAAAATATCACAAATATAAATATTTTAAATAAAATATATATATTTGGTTCGATTCGGTCGGTTCCGGTTTGGTTTATGCTAAAACCGAAACCGATTAATTTTTGTCGGTTTGATTTTCACTTTTACCATTTCGGTTTGGTCTAATTTTTTTTTTCAAACTAAATTAGTAAAAAATTCAGCCGGTTTGGTTCGGTCGGGTTTTTTCTTGCTTGAACCGAACCGACAACATCCCTAACTGTGAACTTCTCATTTCTTGACTTGGTGAAGAGACAATGATCATTTGATGACTGCAAATAGTAATAACCTTTCAAAGTATTGGTATAAATACTATTCCATTGTCTAGGCCTGTTTTAGGCCATATAAAAACTTTTTCAATAGACAAACTTGATTAGGTGATTGCAATGGAAAACCTGGAGAGGTTTCATTTATAAACCTCATCTAGAGTCCCATTTAAAAATGCACTGTTTACATCCTTTTGATGAACAATTCAACCTTGTGCAGCTGCTAAAGCAAATACAAATCTCACTATGACAGCCTTGGAAACAAGTGAAGAGCTGTCAATATAATCTTCTCCATCCACCTGTGTGTAGCCTTTTGCAACTAACCTTGCCTTGTACCTTTCAATAGTACCATATGCATTCCTTTTTATTTGATACACCCACTTACAACCTATAGGTTTCTTTCCTTGTGGAAATTGCATCAGATGCCATGTATCATTGTTCTCCAAAGCCTCTATTTCCTTGTTCATTGCTTCAATTCATTGTGCAGACTTACTATCTTGTGTGTAAGAACATGGTTCTTGTTCTGCTGAAATGTTAACTAAGAAGCCTTTATGTGAACCAAGAGAATTAAGCATCCCAACAAAAGGTAATGTTAGTACACGTGAAGTGTAATTAGTAGTAGTACCTACTGCATTTGTGACATAATCATTCAACCACACAAATTGAGTTTTATTTTTAGTACTACATCTCATATTAGTTGTGTCTTTCTCAGTAGAAGTACCAATTGACTCACTACTATATTTTAAACCAGATATGGATTACAAACAACCTCATTTAAATATGAATTAATAGCAGTTTCACGATTCAAATTTAGAGTTGTAACATGATAAGGGAAGACAGTCTTATGAAAGACCACATCCCTTGAAACTTGACACTTGTGTAGTCAAATTTTAAAGCTTGTAACCTTTTCGTGTAGCTGCATACCCTAGGAACACACCCTTACAAACTCTAGGCTGAAAGTTGTCCAAGTTAGAACATGTAACTGTTAGAAAACATGGGCAGCCAAAAACTCTCATATGGCTTAGATCAGGTTCCTTCAAATGCAGTTTTTCATAGGGAGTCTTCCATCATAATATTGAGGATGGCAGCCTATTTATGATATAAATTGCAGTGAAAATTGCTTCTCCCCAAAAATTCCTAGGCAAACTAGATTGAAACAACAATGCTCTAGCTACCTGTAAAAGTTGTTCATGCCTTCTCTCAACCACCCCATTCTACTATGGGGTATAGGCACAACAAGACTAATGTATTATCCCTACGCTTGTAAACATTTCATGACAATCTTTGTTAACAAGTTCAGTACCATTATCTGACTTGAAAACCTTAAGCTTCTTATCAAATTGAGTGTTTATCATTAACAGGAACTATTTTAAAATATGTGGTACACTAGTCTTATCCCTGTGCACACCTAATGTAATCGTCTACTAACGTAAGAAATTAATGACTACTACTGTATGTTAAAGTCTTATATGGTTCCCAAACATCAGCATGTACCATCTCAAAGCAAACAATCTTAATTGAACTCAAAGGAAAAGCGAGCCTATGTTGTTTTGGTAAAGGACAAATCTCTAAGGGGCAACTTTATTAATATTCACAATATTCTTCAATACATTGTGATGCATGCCAAAGTGTTGAATCAGTAACAGATTGAGAGAGCACTAGGTTCAGATCTTGAAGAATGGGCATGGAGGACTATGGTATTTGATAAGGGTAAGTGACCACATTCGTAATTAATGAAGATATGCAAAGCATCGATATCCCATATTCTTAGAGAATGTAATTCGACGGTCGATTTATTAGCTAACCTTTCTATATCTTATGATCAAGGAATTGATTTTGATAATGAAGTTCAACAACTTCCTACAAAATTGAAAACCATCGTGGACTTGGAACAGAAAGGGATAAGTTACTTGAGGTTTACTTAGGCTGTTTTTCATAGTAGTTTCGATGTTTATATCTTCTTACTCGTGTTTGCTTCTATTTAGAGTATATTTTGAGCCTATATTGGAAATACTTTGCATTAGTCTGATTGATCGTTTGTAAAATTGATGTATGCCTCTATGACTTCATTTATAAAGTTTTTTTAACTGGTTCGAGGGGTGATGCTTTGGGAAAGGGTTGAAGCTCGTAAGGTGAGGTTGAGTAATCTGTATAGGTTCCCTAGTTTCTTTAAAATGGAAGGGCGTTTTGGATTGGCTTCCTTTCCTAAAATGTGGTTGACTATACATCGGGTTGACCAGTTCACTTCAACACTTATTTTTCCCCTTAGGATTTTTTTATGAGACTTCTTCACTAGGAGGTACCCTCTTTTTCTCCTGCTCGGGTTATTTTAATAAAGTTTATTTTCTTGATAAAGAAAATATAAAAATATTATCAGTACATAAAATATTAATTTAATTTTTGTAATGGGGAAAGTCTAACAAAGTTGGTTGCTATCAGGGTTCTCACGTGTCGTCTTGATGTTTCACTACTATCTCGGCCGACACACCCAACAGTCAAAGCTTTTATCGAACCGATCAATTCAGTAATGGCTAGGTGATTCATTCATTAAAATCGTGTTCAAAATTCGGTGCATTTGTAAATAAATCGGTTACGATTCGTTACTATGATTCGTAATTCGGTTTGAGTAGTTCGCTAATCGATCGCTAAATCATTATCTTATCGCTTTTGCTAAATTATATACCAAATAGACCCTAAGTTTACTAACAAAGTACGGGTTGAATCGAATTAATATGAATTAATACGAACTAATTACAAATGAGTAAAGAGTCTAAGAGAATCGATTTTCAAGTCGATTCATATTGATTTTGTTTTTGCTAGTACGATTCGATTAACGAGGCGGCTATTAGCGATTCTTTTTCGAACGATTACGAATCACACATCCGAATCGATTTTCGTAGATAAAAAATTTTCCTTTTGATTAACAAATCGAACTGGATTGACCCAAAATCATATTCCACTCCACTAGTTAACAACTCTACCCACACAATAAACAATATATTATGAATTATTTTTTAAGTCAGATTCAATAATGCTCCCTCCTATCCTAATTATAAGTCGCTTAAATAGTTTTCATTTTATCCAAATTATAAGTCGCTTAAGCTATTTTACACCATATTTTCCAAATATACCCTTAATTAATGAAATAAAATATTTTCCATAAAATAGTAAGATAATAAAATTTCCAGTTTGAGAGATTATGTTTAACCATGAAAATACTAATGGCTGGTAAGTCATAAAAATAAAAAAGGAACCCTTGGATCATTAATTAACATTACGTGAAGGCAAAAATTATCAAATGTCCATTATCTTAAAAACAACATAGCCAACTTATAATTAGAATAGGAGGGAGTATCATATTATAGAAACTAGCTATCGGTGCACAGTCCAGTCTGTGCGAATTAGTTGGTATATCATAGAATCTTTTGTATAAGCGATTTAGTGTGATGTCAATATGAAATATGTAATAGTAAAAAATGAGAAGATGATATTTATAAAAACATCATTAAGAATTGTATAATTTATGTACAAATACTAAATCTAAAATATCAATAGACAGTACCATATATCTATTTATTAAAACATCATTAATAGTTGTATCACTTGTATACAAAATATCAATAGACTGTACTATATACATATTGAGTCTTTTATTTAATTAAAAAAAATACCTCAACGTAATGATCATTTTATAGCAAGAATAAGTCAATTCAACATCAATTAAAAGATCATAAAATAAAATGGCTACAATTGAAATATCATAAAATAAAGAGGTTATAATTAAAATAAGAAAGAAATCAATAACCTCTAATAAAGAGAGGCATGGCCCCTGAATTCATTTACAATAGAAACTTAATAGCATTCTCTGCCGCCTCCCATTAATATATACTTCAATCGATGTTTGTGTTATACACATCCGTCATTCTCATATTTTCTAATCTAGAAATCAAGTAAGTCCATTTTCTAATTTTTGTCTTTCTTATACATAATCTCCCAATCTTTGTTTGTACAATATTTTATAGTTTGTCAATTTGATGAATATATCTTCCTCAAACTTCCTCTAGGACGCTCCAATATGTTAATATGCCACTCAATTGCTCAAATTTAAGTTTCCAGTGAAGAGTTCCCTGCCTTTTTATTAATACAATGTACCTGAATCAATAATTTCTTAAAGTAATTGTGTGGATAGATGCATGCAATTACAAAGGTAAGATTAGATAAAAAAAAATTAATTTCTTGTATAAATGTGAAAATCAAATGCTTTAAATTACCATATATCAAAATGAGGCCCCGTGCATCTTTTTTTTATGAAACCCTCCAACGGTACTCTACGGATCTAGGTGTAAATGTTGTTTTGGCTATTTCATGTAATTTGTCAAATCCTCTTGCAATTTTTGTTCAAGTAATTCTAATAAAATAAATGTCTCTTGCTCTGAGAAAATATGTTTGAGATTTGCAATTCTCATCGGATTAGTTTTGTGTTTTTATATAACATTGGTTTTAGGAGTAGTCAAGGGGCAAAATAGGAAATATATAGTTGGCTTCACCAATTTCATTTTTTTTTATAATTAAGATTATAGTAATTTCCAACCCGCCTTCCCTACATGAGATTCGAATCCTGACCCTTGACCTCATGGATACTAGCTTAACCTAGACCGTTTGATTATCTATCACCAACTTCATTGATTTTAGGAGTAGTTAAGGGGAAAATAGGATAAAAGAAAGTTGGCTTCACCAACCTTCAGCGTCCACGTTCTTCAATTGGTAACCGACAATCAAGGTCCTCGTGTTTTATATATCTTATTAGATTAAATCGACTACTTGTATATATTAAAGAGTCTAGCGCGTGATCAACACGTTTTTCATCATCCAACATCTGCGTGTGAAAGTGGTTTTGTAACATATTTTCAACTCTAAAACCAAAAATCAGAAAGCTTCTTCAATACAAGTCCTAAAACCAACTTCTTGGAAACTCCATTATATCACTGCCTAAATTATCACCACCGATCATCAACTATTTGTCCACCTTCACCCGATCTGTTAAGAATAATATACGTTAAATAGCAATTCCATAATTGACGATAAAGTCGAATCCATGAGGATACACAACGACAAGATCTTAACCCGTAATTAAGGATAATTGGTATCATCAATTACACTGATTACTAAGATCCAGCAGGTTGATATCCACTAATTTAGACTTGAACATGACAATATACTTGAGAAAGAATAAATTGAGAAAATAAATACACACCCAAGATTTATCACAGTTCGCCTCAAATGAGAACATCGACTGTAGATCCGCTAATAATTCTTGGAAGAATTGTTACAAGACCTCAAGAACCCTATTCTACCATCTAGCAATTGATGTGCTAATACACTCAAATCTCTGAAAGCAAGATCTCTCGATTTAGTATTTTCATGAACATGCTTTAATCCTCAATTACAAGTCTCTTAGAAGAAACTCTCTTGAATCTCTCATGAATTCTCTATATTTTGATCCTTACCTTTGAGGTGGTGATATCTCACACACAAAATACTACACAAGAACAAGGTATTTATATGTTTCACTAATCAACCTAAAAAGAATTACTTTCTCTTCAAGAAAAAGTCACATTAATTACTTACCAAGTAGTAATTAATTATTCCCCAAGAAAAGTCTCAAATAGGTAATAAACTTTTCCTTTTCTTGTTCCTGATATTCATGCTTAATTAGACTTCTACAATAATTTTGAGCTTCTCTAGTAATTAGACTTCGTAAACAACAATCTCCCTACTTGAAACTAATTTCGGATCACCCATCTTCAAACTTGAATCTGCGGCGGCTTTACGAGTTCATCGTCCCGAACTCCCATTGAAGTTGATCCATGACTTATATATTTTTCACCAATTCAAGAACAACCTTGAATGCCACCAACAACTATCGAAGAGATAGTCAAATCCTTTGCCTGTTGGAATTTTCACCACATTCAAATAACACCGTATTGCTGCATGCCTACGAGATTCTACATGAAATTTAGCCGAAATCCTTGAAGCAATTGGTCATTAATGATCTCTCTTCTTCTTATTTTTCCTTGCTCGGCCGATGGCTCCCATAATCACATTTATTAATCATTTTCAGTTAGCTAAATCTTAGAGGTTGGGAGCCCTGCTTTTGCTCATTAACCGCCCGGCTAACCCGGATGATAAGCTGCAACGCGCGATTTGCATCTCGCTAGCATCCCAGGCTTCAGTATCTGCGTACTTCAACCTAGGACTTTACCGCAGCAAAAGCGTTTCTAACACGGAAAATCCATGTTTCGACATATTGTTTCTACCACCATCCAAGAAAATACCATGTCGATTTTCACCTATGGTTTGTAGACCGATCTCCGCTGACTTCTTCTTAGTCATCCCCGCTAAGCGAAATACTATACATTATGAACCATTTTTAGAGCTCAGGAATTTTCATCATTGACACGCATGATAATGCTTCTCACGAACAACATCGGCAATGACTCCTGGAAGCTTGATTTGGCGCTTCCATCATATCTTTCGATACCCGATGAATCAGCTTCAATTGAAATTGACTTGACTTCTTCTTCCATAATTTCCTTTCATCGTGACCTTTGACTGACCGATGAATCCACATGATCTTTGGCTGCTTCAAAATCCGTTATGAACAAGATTTTGTCCATGAGATCTAGGAAATAAATCTAATCATCCAATGAAATAAATCTAATCATCGATCTGCCATATAAAACTATTTGATCAACCTCAAAACTTCGCATCACCCGTATACTTAAACTAATCTAGGACTTTTCATCTGTCGATGATCTTCCCAACCAAGATCTTTTAGCCATAGCCTATATTTGTGTAATTCACACCACTCGTACCACAAATCTTGAGGACCTTCCATCTTGAGACGAATGTTTCGAGAGAGATACAGTGATAACATATGATGCTCCAAAATCAAACCCAAGAGACAATTCCATCTTCCACCATATTAGTCCTTCCAACAGCTTCACACCTTGTATCACCATCATTCTTTCAACCCAGTCATACAACATCTGAATAGCCTTTCAATCATCCAAACCTCGCTCTGATACCAATTGTTAGGAATCTGTTTATTCTTAAAATTAATTTGTGAATGTCAAAATTAATATAATATAAAATTTCTTCGGGATGATAAACTACTTTCGAATTTATAATCCTATACTAATTCGAGATATGACAAACAAAAGAGAAAGAAATAAAAGCGAGACAAGATTTTACTAGTTATACCATTGTGAGAACTAATACAACTCAGCTGAGATCCTCTAAGATGCAGAAGAATTGTTACAAGACTAACAGCTATTCTATCATCTACCAATTGATGTGCTGTGCATCAATCTCGACAAGATCTACCGATTGGGTGTTTTCTCGCCCAGACATGAAAATCCCAATTACAAGTCTAAAAGCTAATAAACTCTCATGAATCTCTCATAAATTCTCTATATTTTGATCTTCACCTTTGAGGTGGTGATATTTCACACACAAATACTATATAAAGAATCGGATATTTATATGTTTCGGTAAACAACCTAAAATTACTTTCTCTTCAAGAAAAGTCACATTAATTACTTGCAAGTAGTAATTAATTATTCCCCAGAAAAGTCTCGAAATAGGTAATAAACTTTTCTTTCTTGGTCCCCAATTGTTTTCTTAACTAGGTAGACTTCTAGAATAATCCGAGACTTCTCACAGTAATTAGTCTTCCACTTTCGCACTAACACTGACCATAAATCGAGTTCACATGAAAGTACTTCTTTGCCGATCATCGTAAATAAATCACGAGAACGAAACCATCGTTTGGTTCTACCTGAATCAACGTCCCTCCTTTCCTGCCGATCATCGTCATCATCGTCGAGTTCCACGCAACTAACGAAGAAGCAAAACATGCTAGCAAGTAAGGCAAGCTTGTTGCCTCAACCTAAAACCCTATGATTTTTCTAGTACTTCGGCTCCATTTTTTTATCAAACTACTTCTATTAAGCTTGAACCATTAGTTTTCAGTTATTCTTAATTTAACTTTTCCATTATTTATGGGTTGATCATGTAATAAATATTCTATCAATTGGATGATGTTTCATTTATTGTTATTAATTATTATTGCTATTAAATGTTTTTTGATTTATACGCTCGACAAGTGAAATATACCAGAACTATAAGTAATGATTCATTAACAAAAATATAATTAATTATATTCATTAGTAGACATGTTTTTATATTGTTAAACTATGAATTTCAAATCTAAAAATGTATTATTATGATTTTTAAGTTGATTGATATTTCTCACACGATTTTCTTTCACTGATTTATTGGCTTGTTTATTGGTCATATGAATTTTAGATGCCTTCATATGTATTATGTAACTTTCTTTTATTATGGTAATGTGAGCTTTTTTTTAGCTCGATAGGCAAGCTCTTGCTTGTGTGCTTATAATGCCAGTTCCCATGACATCATCTAATTTTTATCGTTTCTATGGTTTGTTCGTGCCTCATATGTTTACAATAATTGCTTGTGCCATACTAACGTTCTCCTGATTTGCAGATATAGGTTGGACCAATATACTAATTTTGAGGGTTCATGCCTTATCCATCGGCAACTTCAGTTTGTGTAATTTAAGTAAGTCCATATATTTTTTTAGTAATTCAACAATCATCCTGATTCAATGAATGAAAAGAACTATGATGATAGAAAAATTAATTTTTCGAATGTATGATGTCAATTAACTTAGTTTCTCTCTATAATGATAGCTTTATGTGGATAGAAACAATGAGTTATGTAATGTATGTATAGTGGAATAAAATTAAAAAGCGTCTACATTTCATTTGCTCGCACAAATGGTGTTTGATGTTACATGTGCTCCACGATTTAGATGTAAGTGGGACTAAGATACTAATTTTGGGGGTTAGAGTACCTTGTTCGCCGGCAACTTTAGTATTGTATAGTTCAAAGTAAGTACATATATTTTGTTTAGTATTGCTTAGTTATTGTACTCTTCCAATAAAAAGGGAGAATACGAATATTTCTCTTGTCAATTCCCGGTCTAATTGTATTTGTCCGTAGCTGACTTTGCAAAAATCTTGTAAGGGCTATAAATTTTATAGAGAATGCGAGATATTTCTCTTTGTTGAAAAGGAGAAATAACTTTGGTTGAATCCATTACTCCCCGAGTTACATAGTTGACATCATTTAGCATAGACACACAAGTGAAGAATTAATAGAACATGATTTGAACGCCTAGCAATCATTTCTCTTTCATACATCGAATATCATGTAGCGAGAACTATGAACACGAGAGATCAGCGCTATACACTGCTTGTAAGAGTTCAAGGTCGAATACATCACTACCTTAATGTGATGCAGCTACCACTCAAAATAATTCAACAAAACTTACGGGCATACATTTTTATTTTTATGACCACGAGCATCGAGTCTCGGACCGTCTGGCCCATTTGCCTAGATTAGATCCATACATAGTGGAAAAATTAGTTGTGTGTGGAATACAAAAATCCACCCATATTGAGTTTTTGAAATAAGCGCCCGAGTTGGAAAATGTTGACCAATATCATATAGTCATAAGATTAGAACCAGATTTAGATCAGAGAACGTATAACAAACCTACCTCTTCAGAAGTAGCCGGAATATGGATTGAAGATGAAAGCGGTGAACAAAATGATTCAGAAATGTGGGATATTAGAATTTATACTAAGTCAAGTCACAATCACAAAGTGAAATATTATTATGGATGTTATGACCTTCTACAATATGTATTAATGTTTTCAAATGGAAGCTGGGTGGCGGTAATATGCGAGAGTCGGATGCTGCGTACGAAAAAAATTTACAACCAGCCAATAAGTAGAGTGCAACTCGTTTGAAGAAGTTTTTTTGGAGCGAAAAACTAAAATTAAACACTAATACTATGTTATTTATCTATTTCGAATATTATAAAGTATATATGTAATAGATTTTATACAATTGGCAAACTGACGAGTCATTAATCATAATCAGGTATCTCACGAAGAACATTCTATGATGTACTTCTTGATCATGATGTTGGATCATCTAATGAATCTCGAAGGCACAAATCGCTGTGTCGGTTGCGAAGTACTATACATATAAGCTTCAAATCAGGGAGAATGATCGGCCGTACATTCTCACATTTGGAAGGCTTTTTCAACAGTATGTGATAGTCAATTACATTAAACTTGAATCGATGCGGCTTGCTTTCCTAAAGCGGAATCAAAAGAAAATCGAATAGATTATTTACCAGGAAGTAATTAATGATTAGCCAATTTCAGTGTTCGGTTGGAGGCAGAGTTGGAAAACGAGTATATCTGCCTCCAAGTTTCATTGGTGGGCTGTGAGACATCGATACCTAGACTCAATGGTTCTCGTTCAAGAATATGGAAAACCGGATATTTTTTTGACAATGACATGCAACTCCAATTGGCCTGAGATCAAGGAACTTCTACAGCCCGGAGATGAATCACATAATCGTCTAGATCTTTTAGCTAGAGTTTTCAAAGCAAAGCTAAGCATAATGCACGATAAAATCATGAGTGGAGAGATATTTGGACAGGTGGCATCAATAGTACCGCATGCCGTCAAATTTTTGAAAAATCGCGTATGCTTTCATAATTTTTGAAGCCACAGTTTAAGCTATTACTTTTTCAAAATAACAATTCGAATTCTATGGCGGAATTACCCGACAGAGGCTGAGATCCATACTTTTATAGTCTTGTGGTAAAACATATGATGCATGGACCCTGCGGAGATCTAAATCCAAGCAACGTATGTATGAAGAACAGGAAATGTAAAAATCACTATACCAAAGAGTTTTCAGAATACACAACGCACGGCATGGGAAGGTACCCTATCTATCGTCGTAGAAATGTTAAAAGAATTGCAAAAGTGAGGGGTAAAATTTTGGACAATCGTTGGGTTATACCTTATAATCCAACGTTGTTGCTACTTTTCAACTGTCACATAAGTGTTGAAATACGATGATATCTGGTACATCAAATACCTTCTGAAATGCGTGCATAAGAGACCCGACAAGGTTATGTTCCATATAACATCTGATACTCCAAGGTCAGATATCGATGAGATTACAACCTTTCAGAATGCACGTTGGGTGTCTCCAGTGGAGGCAGCGTGGAGAATATTTGGTTTCCCATTGCACGGAATATTTCTAGCGGTATTACAATTGCAGGTCCATATGCTAAACTTTTAGACTGTTCATTTCGATGATGATGCAGACCTAGAGGAGTTGTTTAGGGATGAAAGGCAAAAGTGAACTATGCTAACATAATTTTTCAGAACTAATGAGACAGATGTTGAAGCAAAACGTTTGAATTTATTGTATAAAGAGTTCCCCAAAACATTATGTTTGGGACAGTCAATTGCGGACATGGACACGTAGAAAACGAGGGGTTGTTATCGGCAAGCTGTGTGTTGTGAATCCAGTTAAAAATGATCTTTACTATCTTAGAGTCTTGTTGAACAACTTCGTTGTCTAACATCTTACAACGATTTATTGATGGTTGGTGGAATCATGTGTGAAACATTTCTAGATGCTGCTTACAAAAGGGGTTTATTACATAATGATGATGATATCAGTAAGACCATGGAAGATGCGTCAACATACAGGATGCCATCTGAGTTACGAAGGCTATTTGCAACATTGTTACATTATTGCAGGCCATCTAATGTAAGAAAATTATTTGATGAGTATTATGAACAAATGGCTGAACATTTCACGCGACTACAGGCTCAACTTAATCTATCAGATCGTGATATTCGGCATAAAGTTCTTCAGGGTATTAATGATACTTTGGAATCTTTGGAGCGGGATGTCAACAAATACCATCTGGTATCTTTCAATTATGTATCTTTAGAGTTTGAACGTTATCTTAGGGAGATAATAGTAGAAAAAGGTATCCATGTACCAGATGAGGATCTTCATCCAATCAACCATCTCAATGTTCAACAGAGATATGCATTTGACACCGTTTTCAATCTTTAATGTTAACCCTTTAACGGAATCTTTTTTTTTGTAGATGCGACTAGGAGGCATAGGGAAAAGGCCGGCTTAAAAAGGGGGTTGTGGGCGAATAAGGGCCCGATATATTGTTAATGGGGCATCCGAGCCCCGGTTCGTTAGAGATGGCCTAGCCGGTTCGTGCCACTGGCCCGTCGGTCCGATCCTTAGCGAACCGGGCGAAATCAACCGATCCGTTTAACACGTAATTTCTATAATACTCTAGAAGCCAAGAATTATTTGGCACAACTTACCATTACCTTTAAAGTACCAACCTCTTAGCATTTAAACATTACATTTAGTTTCAAAGAGTTCTTTGCCTTCTTTTTCATCATCTTAAAGGGCTTTTCATAAATCATACAAAGGTAACAATAGTCATTTCTATAAAGTAAAATATTCTTTATAATTTTGTACATATTTGAACTTCAACAATACAATTTAGCTTGCAAATTATATAATAATCATAGTTCATGAGAATCCTTATGCTTATACCTTACACTAACACTAAGAAAACATAGATCAATTATATAGATCACCACTTTTAGGATTTTTATACTATAAGTTTCTCGCAGTTTTATATTCTCAAGTTAAACAATTATGAAGCACATTTTCATATATGCTATTCTTTAATTGAACATCATAAGATGCGAGCTACATACAATTTAGACATTGTTAAGTAAACTTTTGCCCAAATAAAAGCAGTTGATCGTACTTACGGGGAACCATTTATGCAATGACTCCACTTCACGGGCACCAAGCGCACTTGGTACTTTGATTACTCGGACCATTTAGAAAATTCCCTCAACGTATACATATATTAAAATGATAGAAAAAATAAAAATCCAACTTTATAGGTTCAACGCTTTGCTTTAGTCGAAATTTTAATGTCTTGAAGAGACTTGTTAATGACGAGAATGAAAACATATCTGATTAATGAAATAAACGACACTGAAGTATTAGTTTATGCTATTAGTGTAATAACCGTTCAGTTAATTTGATAATAATATTAATTAGTAAAATTGTTTGACTTGAATTACATTTATAATTTAGGAGTAGTAGCCGGGGATAATTCGAGGATTAAAGTTAGATTGTTAGTTTGATAACGATTAAAGCGGTCGGGCACAAACTCTGTCTGCGGCTTTCGTGACTTAAGAGCTAAGTTAATAACTCATCTTTTCATCCTTATAAAACTCATACTTTTCAAAACACAATTTTTCTCTCTCCATTTTTTTTAGCCTTGGTGAGACCCCCATTGAGCAAACAAGATTTTTTCTCTTCCGTTTCTTCACTTTTGTTATTAATAAAGATCTGATTGATTTATGGGGCTATACATCATGCTTCCCTAAAATTGAGGTAAAATTAGGTTTTAGTTGATTTCTTAAGGTTGACTTTTGGTATAACTCAACTTTGTGATGATTCTAAAGTTTATTATGATGTATATAAGTGATTAATTCATGACTTAGAGGTTGTTTGAGATGTTATGGTAAGTTGAGCTTTTCTAGTTTTGGTTGACTTTTTGTTGTTGATATTTGCAAGACTTTTAAAAGGTGTAGGGAGTTTAATTGGGACCTTATTGTAGTTATTGTGAGTTAAAATGGTGATTTAAAATTGATTAAAGGGGGGTTAAGTTGGAAAGTGCAATTTGTAAGTTGACTTATAATTGATATTTTGGAGTATAGGGTTGTTAATTATGGACTTGAGGGGTTAAATATGGCAGCTATTATAATTTGATATAGAAATGTTAAAGTAATAAGGTATAATTCAAGCAGGGGGAACCAGATTAGGTTGTGTAAAATTGTTATTCGTTGTTTATCCGTCATTTTAGACCGTTTAGAAATAGTTCCACTAAGAGTTGGTAGTGTATCTTCTAGAACGCAAGTATAGTAGTAGGTCTTGATTATACTTTCTAGGTGTTTTGTTAGGCATTGATCGTGGAAAGAGCGTGATTTTGTTCGCGAAAGGTTTTTGTGGTAGCTAGCAAAGAATTGAGTACTTATCACCGCTTGAATTATTCTCATATGCTTACTTTAAATTGTGTAAACATGTCATTGTGGTATGATTATGTGTAGATGGTATACATGTCCTTGTGGTATGATTGTATGTGAGAATGTTATACATGTAATGATTGTCACGATTATGTGTGATTCATTTGTGTGACCATGATAGGATTATGTGATTATATATATTGAAGATTGCTTGAGGTAATGTAAACTTGAACTCCCAACATATTCGATTTGTATGGCCTTATAGAAACGCTATTTGTATTCATGGCAGCATGTATGTCTGTGGCCTTGTCGGCGATTGTGATTGATTTACGATTGTGGGATGTTTTAGCTGTGTGCTTTAATATTGGTTTGGGAGTAGAGTAGTTGGTTGGGTTATGCGTGACTTTGAGGCCTTGAGTATTAGGATATGACCCTATAGTTGGGATGATTAGGGGTTAGGTGACTCTCCTTCCTTGCAGGATATGTGGCGTTTATTGGCGCCCATACTTGGTGTATAGAATGCGATTGTACATATACATAGTGTATAAGTGCGGTTTACCTTATACTTTGTGTGTATAAGTACGGTTTAGCCTTATACTTGGGTATAGTCTGGGTGTGATTATCGATTGGTCCGTTCCTGCAGTACAGGCGGATTGAAGCGTATGCGCGTTAGAGGTTGGTATAGTTGTGGGGATATGAGAGATAGATAGTTTGATAGTAGAGTTGCGAGTGGTTGTTGGAGTTTCTTGAGTTCTTCTGGTGATTGTGTGCTTCTTTGTAACTTTCTATTATATCTCACATATGTGATGTTTGAGATTTTCTCCGAAATTATGTTGTATATGACCTTATTGGGTAGTACGTGATATATATATATATATATATATATATATATATATATATATATATATATATATATATATATATATCTTATTCATATTTGACTATTTTAATAATTGACTATCTCGTTCCGTGTAGAGTTTAAGTTCACCCGCATTGTTAAGTTTTATTTGAACACATGACTTACACCTCTTTTAAGCTATGGGCGGCATTTTCATTTGTGTAGGGTTGGCGGGTTGAGCCAGAGGGCGTTGGAGGTTTGTTCAGTGGCTAGGTGAGCATCGGGTGGTGAGGATCCTCGTAGTCTCTCATTTGATGTGTTGTCAACCCGATTTTGATTGTTATGCTTTATTTTAATTTTAAGCTGTCGGCGGTTGTCATTTGTATTGAATACGGTACTTACTCTCTTTGTAGCCTTGCCGGCATTCTTGTTTATTTGGGATATGTTGGCCCATATATATATGGAGTTGGTTGGTTAGATATCACCTCGTAGTTATAATTTTAAAAGCTGTTTTATTTTGAGAATCTTAATGAAATCAAATTTTTGGATGAAGCTTGAGTAGTTCTTTAAACTCGATCGTCTATCGGTATGGTATTTCTGGTGTTCGAATTTTAATGATTACGCCTGGGGCGGGTTTTGCGGTTGATTGATAAAAAGTCGAAGCTTTACTATATAGCTTTTGCATCGGTGTCTTACAAAAGATAAAGGCCTGGTTAAGTTCCGTTGGCCACTTTTCCTTTGGAAAAAAAGTTGTAAACTTTGCTTGAGGTAATTAATATTATGATATATGAAAGTTAGAAATTTTATTGTTGTTTGTTCCTTCTGTTTGTTATCGAGGAAAAAGAAAGTGTCATCTAGAAAGAAAAGCCTTATCCGTCTACGCGTGCAGCTGAATCCGAGTTCTTTATGCATTGTTTCTCTTCAGTAATGCGAGCCATTAGTTATAGCGTCGATGGCCGATCATACTAACATTGTACTAGTGATAGCAATTAAAGAAGTTGTTGAACGAATTCTGCAAACGTCGACAGAGGATATGAGAAGGCTTCATACTATGGTAATCATATATCTGTTTCATTACAAATATAATGCTTCGTATTGTAGTAATCATGTCTACATTTAAATATCAAGGGTGAAAAATTAGAGCTCGAATCAATTAAGGCTTGTTTCAAAGGCAAACTATTTCTCATGCTGCTACGCCGTGCATCTGGAAAAAGTTCAGAAAGCCCACACCGTTTGCTACTTGTTTCATACTACGAAGAATCTGCACCACAAGGCTCACCTTCTACGGCACGGAACTCTGCCACCCTAAGTGAATAAGGAGATAGCTATATCGGATATGGAAAAGGTGCAGATCTTCCTTTATCTCCATTGAAACGTCAATTAAGTCAAATTGAAATAACTTCAGGTATTTGTAATCCAATTACATTCTATTCTGCTTGAACTTACAAAATAGTAATAAAAAATATTAACTCAATTTTTATGAATTTGCTGATGACCTGTTCCTTGTTACAGGGGCTACTAGTCTATCTTTTCATGTCATTAAGGACACCTTGAATGAATTTGGTGATTTGGCTGGTCTGTATCCGAATCTGGATAAGAGTTGCTGCTTCTTTGCTGGTACTTCTAGCACTGATATGGAATGTCTTGAGAGAATCATGAAGATTTCAGTTGGGAAGCTGCCTGTGAAGTATCTTGGAGTTCCCTTGACAACTACTTAGGTCAATGCAGTTGATTGCCGAGAGCTTGTTGATAAAATCAAGGGTAGAGTTGAGAGTTGGAGTCATAACAATATAAGCTATGCTGGAAGAATGGCTTTAATTAACTTTGTGTTGTTTGGTATTTCTAATTATTGGGCTCAATGTATTTTCCTGCCTGTTGGAGTTTGTAAGGAGATTGAGAAATATGTGAGATCCTTCTTGTGGACAGGGGCTGGCTTAGATAAGCACAAGACAAAAATTGCTTGGTCTTTTGTTGGTAGAAGTAAGGATGAGGGTGGTTTAGGTATTAAGAGATTGCAAGAATGGAATGTGACTTGTATGGGCACTCATATCTGGAATCTTTGCAGCAAGAAAGATATTCTGTAGGTCAAGTGGATTATACATATAGGCTAAACGATGCTTGCTTGTGGAGTATAAAGAGTAAAAGTAGTAACACTTGGGTCTGGAGGAAATTCTTACAGCTGAGAGATCAAATCAGGCCTATATAAGTGTCAGGATTAGAAATGGAAGGAGTTGTAAATTTCTTCATGACAACTAGAGTAGGTTCGGAGCTTTTGATATGTTACTGACTCAGAAAGAGATTAGCTATATGAGGTTCAATAGTGAAGACTCTATGGCAGATGTGTGGGGCAGGCATATTAACTTTACTAGTAGAAGTATTACTCCTTCCATTCTGAAAGTGCAGGAGGCTATGTCAGAACTGAATGGAAAAAGAGAGGATGTGATGTTGTGGGACAATTGTGATCTATTTAGCAGTTCAAAAGGGTGGTCGAGCCTAAGACTGAGTTCAGATAAGGTTGTCTCGCACATGATCATTTGGAGCAGAAGCAATGTTCCAAAGCATTGATTCATTGCTTGGCTGGCCTGTCTCTAGAAGCTGCCTACTAAAGAAAAGCTGAGAAGTTGGAATGTCATGAGACTGCAAGGCACCTGTTCTTCAATTGATGTTTTACAAGACAAATGTGGGGCAAGATGCTGAAATGGCTTCACTGGAACAGACAACCGGGTGCTTGGAGGGATGAGATCGGCTTTATGGTTGAGAAATGTGGAGGTAAAAGTTTAAAAGGGAGGTTGAGCAGGTTGGCTTTCTGTTATGTGATCTACCATGTGTGGATTGAGTGCAATAGTTGAATTTTCAAGGATAGAAGTTGTGAGTTAGAAGATGTTTTCATGTCTTGAGTAAATAGTATTAGAAATAAAGTGTATAGTTGGAGAGGCCTACCCTATACTAAATGTAATTGGAATTGTTGTTTGGAGTGGGATTTCCATTGTATATTCTGAGGGATTCCTAGGTGTGCAGGCGTATGTCCCGGAGTTGCTGTACTTTTCATTCTTTTCAATACAAAATTTTAATTTCAAAAAAAAATATTAACTCAATTTTCACAATATTTATTAGACAACAATGCAAAGAAGATATTAACCTGGAATGAAGAAACCAAACCACAATATAAGGAAGATGATGCGGATGATGTACAAAATGTTCAGTACTCATCAGTTTCTAGGGTAATGTTTGACTATCTTTTGTTATTTTGAATGTTAATATAAACAATATCTAACTTCTTTTGGTGTGTTTACAAGTATTTATTTTGCAACTCAATGAACTACTTTAATCATATATATAATTTATTATCGAATAGTTAGTCCCGAATTCTAGCCCAGCGTAGAACTAGTAATGAAATAAATACTGTAATTGAAATAAATACTGTAATTGATTTTAGTCAACCTAAAAAAAAAATCAATTAAAATTAACAAACCAACTAAACCAAATTTGTACTTGATTAAATCTGTGGGAACTTGAAGAAAATCTATCTAAGTTCCAACTATACATCATCAATCATCAACTTAAGTACTTAACCACCACCCCCCACCCCACCACATCACCACCCCAAGGCCCCAACCCCCTTTTTGGTCCTATCCCATCGATGATCCCTAAACAAACTTGTCCATTATATATCCCAAAACATTGTCACATTTCAAAGTGGACAAACTCCCCCTACCCCTACCATTACCCTACCCCTCAGTCTACTCCCCTCATTTCCCACATAGTTCCCATCGGAAAATCAAGAAAACCACACACACTATCACTTACCAATCTCACGAAAAATGGCCACAAATTTGCAAGCTTTGAGCACAACCCATCTCCGTTGTTCCCCTCTAGACCCTCTCCACAACCCCAAAATCAATACCCATTTTCTCAAATCCCCCTTAAAAAAATCCCCAAAATTTGGTCCAATTAAAGCTTCAATATCACCCACTAGGGAGACAGATCCAAAGAAGAGGGTGGTTATTACTGGTATGGGGTTAGTATCCGTTTTCGGTAATGAAGTTGATGGATTTTATGATAAATTGTTGGCTGGTCAAAGTGGTATTACTGGGATTGATAGGTTTGATGCCTCCAAGTTTCCTACTCGATTCGGGGGGCAGATTCGAGGGTTTTCGTCTGAAGGGTATATTGATGGGAAGAATGATAGGAGGCTTGATGATTGTATAAGGTATTGCATTGTTGCTGGAAAGAAGGCTCTTGAAAATGCTGGTCTTGGGAAGGATAATTTGTCCAAGGTTCGGTTTTTATTGATTATTTTAGGCTATTTTTAGCTTGGATGTACAAATTTGAAGATCACTATTTTGATAATAACCGTTTTGATCACTCACAACCCTCTTAAAATGTTTCAAAACGCCCCAAAACCCCGAGCCTATGCTTAAAAAAGGCGGGGTTACCAAATTTAACTAACTTCGAAAATGTGAGTGATCCAAAACGGTCATTATCAAAATAGGGCGATCGAAGTGGAAAAATTAGCAAATGTTAGTGATCTTTGGTGCCATTAACCCTATTAATTTTGGTGCTTTTTTGTAGTAGTATTTTACTTTTTTAGTTGACTATTTGATGAAATTGAGCTGATTATGTAATCTCATTTTGACAAATACGTTTCTTTCAAGAAATTGCTTGAAAATGCTTATGTTGAAAAAGATAATGTGTCCAAGGTTGGTTTTTTATTGATTATTTGAGGGTATTTTTAGTGTGGATCTGAATATTTGAAGCTGCAATGTACTAATTTTAATGCTGATTATTAATGTGATTTTTGTATAGTAAGATTTTACTTGTTTAGTTGGTTGTTTGATGACATTGAGCTGATTGGTTTGCTGCATTTTGAAAATTGGGATAGTTTGGAAGCTGCAACTTAATAATTTTGATACTGATTATTGATGTGTTTTTGTATTGGTATTTATTACTAGCTTCATCACTAAAATTGTCCGGTTTGTTTTGGATCATAATGTGCCCAAGTTTGGTTTCTTGTTGATAATTTGAAGATGTTTTTAGCTTGGATCTAGAAATTTGATGCTGACTATTGATGTAGTTTTTGTGTAGTAATGTTATACTTGTTTAGTTTATTATTTGATGACATTGGGCTGATTGTTATGCGGCATTGTGGAATCTCATTTTGAAAATTGGGTTAGTTAGGAAGCTGCAGCTTAATATTTTTTATGGTGATCATTGGTGTGTTTTTCTATTGGTATATATTACTAGCTTCATCTCTAAACAGTTTGTTTGATGATAATGTGTTCAAGGTTGGTATTTTATTGGTACGAGGGTATTTTTAGCTTGGATCTGAAAATTTGAAGTTGATGCTTATTAAATTTCATGTTGAATATTGATGTGATTTTTTTTCTAGTAAGGTTTTACTTGTTAGTTAATTAGTTGATGACATTTAGCTGCTTGTATGCTGCATCTTGTAATCATATTTCAATGACATTGGGCTGATTATTATGCGGCATTTTGGTATCTCATTTTGAAAATTTTGTTAGTTAGGAAGCTGCAGCTAAATAATCTTTATGCTGTTAATTGATGTGTTTTCCTATTGGTATTTATTACTAGATTCATCCCTAAAATATTTTCCAGTTTGTTTGACGATAATGTGTCCACGGTTGGTTTTTCATTGATAATTTGAAGTTATTTTTAGCTTGGAGCCTTGGATCTAAATATTTGAAGCTGAAGCTAACTAATTTTCATTGCTGATTATTGGTGAGTTTTTCTATTGTTATTTGTTAGCTTGTTTTAATTGTATAGTGGGATTCTACTTGTTTGGGTGATTACTTGATCACCTTGTTGTGATTGTTATGCTGCATTATGTAATCTCATTTTGAAAATTGGGTTATTTTGGATTTCCTTTGGATAGGCGCGATTCGATTGATGGACTATTATCTCTTTGGGCCAATGCATTTTTTTATTTATATGCTTCTCAGTTAGTTTAGTTTTTGTCTTTGTCATTCTATTTCCATCATGGTTCATTGAATTTAACATAATGCGATGGTGGGAAGCTGATATCCGAATTTGCATTGACATTTATTCAAATGAACATGTTGGAGTAAGCCTAATTGTTGAAGTTCATATCTCAATTTTCTTTAATGTTTCTTTAAATGGACATGTCCTATGAAGCATGTTTCATGGTTTGGTAAGCTTAGTTTTTGTTAGCACTTGGACACCATATAAACTGCTGCATTTTTTGAAAAGAGCTCAGACAAATAGCAACATATAAGGCAAAATCAAAAATAATATATATATATATATATAAAGACAAAAAGAGACGCAACACACCCAAATTTTAAGTACACCCAAATTTTAAGTTTTCCATTCGCTATTAGTATCTATGGTTTTCATAAACTTGGAGTTTGGGTTTATTAGATATTCTGTTCAATCACATGATCAACATTATAATTTGTGGGTTCGAAAATTTGAAGATGTTGGAAGGTTATAAATAATTTACCACTTCAATGTTTTTTTTCTTTGCTTTGTCACTCCCGACAACTGCTTACCTTTAAGATGTTGAAATCAATGTAATGTATTGTTTCCTTATTCACTGCAGGTTGACAAGGAGCGAGCTGGTGTTCTGGTTGGTACAGGGATGGGGGGTCTTTCTGTATTTTCTGATGGTGTTCAGGCATTAATAGAGAAGGGTCATAGGAAAATCTCTCCTTTCTTTATACCATATGCAATAACAAACATGGCTTCTGCCTTGCTCGCGATTGATCTAGACTTTATGGGACCAAACTACTCGATTTCAACTGCTTGTGCTACATCCAATTACTGCTTCTATGCTGCTGCCAATCACATTCGTCGTGGAGAGGCCGACTTGATGATAGCTGGTGGAACAGAAGCTGCAATTATTCCTATTGGGCTCGGAGGTTTTGTTGCATGCAGAGCATTGTCCCAGAGAAATGATGACCCCCAAAGGGCTTCCAGGCCATGGGACAAGGACCGTGATGGTTTTGTGATGGGGGAAGGAGCAGGTGTTTTGGTAAGTGCAATCATACAACTCTTTTCTCTTTCATTAGATTGAAATTACTGATCGCCATATAAGGGTGCCTCCATATATTAATAAAACTATGTTCTTTTGTCTTTTATGTAGGTTTCTATTTACTAGTTTATCCTTCTTTAAAGAAAAGTAATTTTGAACTAGATTTCATCATGTTGAGAACATAATAAACCATCTAATATTTGAAATCCCTTTTGGCCCAGTGAAATTAATTATTGTGAACGTGACAACAAGAAATTGAGAATATCTTTCACAGTTTAAAGGAAATCTTGGCAGATAATGGAGAGCTTGGAACATGCACAGAAGCGAGGTGCCCCAATAATTGCTGAGTATCTTGGTGGTGCGGTGAATTGTGATGCTTATCATATGACGGACCCAAGAGCTGATGGTCTTGGTGTTTCTTCTTGCATCCGGGCCTGCCTTGATGATGCTGGTGTCTCACCAGAAGAGGTAATTAACACCAATTTGCTTATATTTGATAGCATGCATCTCTTGTTTGTTCTAACTGGAAAATGGAAGAATTTAATTTGTAAACTGAAGCCAGTAGAGAGGTCATCACTGGCCTCCCAAAGTTGGTTATAAAGTCAGTGCTCTACCATACTCCAGTTCTTTCTTTTGTTTGCAAACATTTTAGATTGTGTAGCTCATCATTTTTTTTTTTTAATTGTATTCACAGTGTAAGATGCTTTAGCTTTGACTATATATGCTGAGTATGTCCATTTTTGTATGTTTTTATGAACACAAAAACAATTTATTCCCTAGAAAAGGAGCACAACCATACATTTCAGACAGCGATAACAATTTATTCCCTAGAATAGGAGCACTACCATGTATTTCAGACAGCGGTAATGCACCCTTATTTTTTCACAAATTTCTCCTGGTCCTGTGTTCCTTTGGGTCACTTGTTTCTATTATTTACTCCCACATTGAACCTTGTGGTTCATCAGGTGGTGCTTTGGCTATAACTTGTGCTAGACATTCTATTCTGATAGATTTCAGCCTCTCATATTTATGACTTGCCTCACTTTTAAGCTAAGGTTTCTGGTTGGTGACTGAAGTCTAACTGTGCATGTATCTGCTCGTTACTCAGCACAATCTCTTGGTGCCTTAGATGGTTGGTGTAAAGCATTAGTTGGGCTCCAATGTGACCATTTATTGAAGTACCTTGCCGAAAATGATATTTTCTGTATGAAACCGTTGCACCAACTGATCCGATCAGTCTCACGGGATGGGGAGACATGCATAAAGAGGCGAGCCTGCCATTTTATTTTGAGATTTCATCCAATTACCTTCATACATGTAATGGTTGGGGGGCTGGTGCATAGTATCTAAAATTCTTGTAGGATTTGATGCAAAATTCTGAAAAATACTAGGGGTTTGATGTAGACTCTGAGAAACACGACTGGGGTTGATCCACAATTGATAAATGCATTAATCGTGTTCTCATTGGTGACATGGATAACAAAGTGGCATGTTATTTAAGTACTCCATCTATCCAAATAATTTCCATGACTCATTTTGATACTACCATGTTCCTAGTCATTCTTTCAAACATTTTCTTGAAAGATAAATTGATTAAAAAAAGGCATCTTCCTAGTCATTTTTTATAGCATTTAGTTTGGAATATTTGGAAATTGAGCACAAAAAGTGGTCCATCCAGAAAAGCGAAAAACAACAGGTAAAGAGGAGTGGATCAATTGTTATGTTAGAGGGTTTGATGCAATTTTAATGTTAGAAGGTACCGTTGCTGCCCACATCTCGGAAAATACAGAGAGGTTTGCTGAATTGAACGCCAAATTAGATGGTTAATATCATCTGAGCTGAGCATGAGAACCCCTATAGCTTATATTATGTTTTGTTTATCTGTTGAAAGTTTTGTGCAGTTAATATGCTATAATACTGACCTTTCAGCAACATAATAAAAGTCAATTATGTTTTGGGTTCATTTTCAGGTTAACTATATCAATGCCCATGCAACTTCTACATTAGTAGGTGACCTGGCTGAGGTGAATGCTATTAAGAAGGTTTTCAAGGACCCATCACAAATTAAAATGAATGCAACAAAGGTTAGCTCTCCCTTTCATCCTGCACAATTAAAATCCTACTTTTATGTACACCCTTTTGGTGCTTGGATCTCGTGATTCAATACACTTAATTCCTGTGAAATTCTTTTTATTAGAAAGTGCAACAACTGTCTTATCCTAATATATTATTAGAGGAAGATTCTTTCTCACGTCGATTATGGAAATTAATTGGAGACGGTTTGCAACACTTTTTAGTGAAACCCCAGGATTTTGAACATGGTATCACATCTAGCCCTTGCATTATGTTCATATTTCCACAAAGATGGTTTCATGTGTGGTGTTACGTTACTGAAGGAGGACTTTATTTTATGATTAAGCCTATAATAGTTGGTAGTGGCCATGAGGTCCTTGGTTACACCTGCTTTAGTAAATTTGTTATAGGGTGAATCTCTGTTGATTCTTATCGCGTATATATATGAAACTAGCTTTCATTTTTTAGCCCATGGTATTTGTTCTTGCAGTCAATGATAGGACACTGCCTTGGTGCAGCTGGTGGTCTGGAAGCCATTGCAACAATAAAAGCTATTACAACTGGCTGGTTGCATCCCTCTATCAACCAATTTGTATGTTCTCCTCATTTTGATACACCCATCATAACGCCCCGCCCCCGAAATCACACACTCACATCTCTGTCATCGTTTCTAATGCAAAGAGTAATGTTAAAGAACATCTGTAAACATGTATACATACTCATGCGTTGTAGTGCTGAAAGTCAGTTGAGATTTATATCGGAGAGAACAGCATCATGCATAAGATAATAATGTCTTAAAACCAATTTCAGAACCGAGAGCCCGCGGTTGAGTTTGATACCGTGCCTAATGAAAAGAAGCAACATGAAATCAATGTTGGTAAGATGCTATCCTACAATCCTTCTGCTATTTATGTGTCTTTACGAAATTGATTGTTTTTCTCTCAATTCTTAACACTACTTTGTCTACCAATTGCAGGCATTTCAAATTCATTTGGATTTGGTGGACACAACTCTGTCGTGGCCTTCTCAGCTTTCAAGCCTTGATTCGGAAAATGCATTTTGTCTCAACAAACAGTCATCTTCTCAATAGATTCGGATAATTCCCTTATAGAGTATGCTACATATGCCACCGGAGGGCCATCGGAGCAATTGAGTTTTGCAGGTTTTAATTTATGTAATAATTGTAGGCGTTGTTGTTTATCTAAAAAACTTCAAGCTCTATCCTGAGAACCAATTACAAAGTTTCTTAACCTTCAATGGGATGTAAACAATTTTGCATTTCTAAGTATTTGGATCTTATTTTCTGCTAGTTGAAGACCATTTGAAATTTTCAATGGAACATCATTTAAGTCATTAGTCTTGCTCCTTCCCATCTTTCATGACTTCAAAATTGGGTAATAATTCGCGATTGAAACGTCATGTTTAGCACTGTGTTGATAGATTTATGTTTGAGTAGTGCTTTGTGTGATCGTGGCTTTGAAAGTGTTTTACATTGGTTTTTTTAAGTTGAATTTATTTAATCTCTGTTAAGTGATGAATTAAGTAGGCTCTTGGTATTATAGGAGTATTTTTTGTCATTTACTTGTTTACTAATTGCTCGGATTGATCAACATGCTTATCTATCTTAGTTTGATCACTATATTTCAAAAGTGTCGTTTTTGTTTATCAAACTTTTTAAAATTAACCTCTTTATTTTTTCCGTTCAAATTTGAGTAATTAAGAGGGAGGGAGATTCGAACTTAACCCTTGGTTAAGTGTAAATGAGCACGAAAACTTGATTCGATTCGGGGAGTGATAAAACCGAAGCCAGAGATTCCCCGGTTCGATGTTAGAACAAGTGGTTCAAGCATTAGAGCCGAACCTTAAATATTGTGATTACGGCCAGAACCAAGTTGAGCAGGTTCCGAACCTTAAAATGTGGTTCGGCAGAAACGATTGAAAAAAACATTTCGGTTATGTTGTGAACTTGTGAAGTGCATATAATTATTATGTTCAACTGAGTAGATTATCTTAAGTTAGCAATTGAACTATAAAATACATTAGCCCCAACCCGATACTCCTTTTTTAATTTATATGGATGAGGAGTTCATAATTTTATCTTCCAATTTGTGAATCATACAGCACCTCCGTCGCAAGCGCGGCCCCCCCCCCCTCGGTCTCTTTCCATTTGGTTTTTACCAAAACAAAACTACCCAGAAAGCTCCGGCGGTAAAGAGGCTTCGATGGTGCAATAACTTTTAGGTTGCTTATGAGATTCCCACAGTGTTTGGATTTCCAATTAAGCCATGCTCTTTCATCTTGATATGGATTTGGAGCGGTTACATTTGTTCTCTGTGCTTTCTAAATCACGGAAACTTCAATTGATAAATCTAAGCGACGGTTTATGTTTGATCGTGATGGGTTGGAAAAGAGTGTTGATAAACTAAGAAGCATGAATATCTTTGGATATCACCGCGATAGAGCGCAAATATAAATATTATTGACGAAAATCAAAAAAGAATCTTACCTTGGAAATCAAGTTTCTGCTTCTTTGGTAGAGTTACCTGCATCAAGCCGGTAATCGAGCTTTCTTGGAATACTGATAGGTATTTATAAATTTCCTCTTTACTTTCAGCTTTATGAAATTAAGTAAAATCTTTGCCGAAACTACGCTTTGGGGAGGTTCAATCTTTATCTATTCATTGAATCAACTGAGATTTTCTCCATCTTGATGTTAATCAAGGAGGTCTTGGTTTTAAGCACTTCACATCGCTTCAACCGAGGCACTTTTTGAGCTCGTAATTTGATGTAGAGCTTCTCCGTCACAACCTCTTCAATCTTCAAGTCAAAATACTTTCCCAACTCGTCCTCCCAATAAAACTATCAAACCAAGTAGCTAGACTTGAAGAAAGTCTCTACTCATCACTTGCATTAGAAACTTAATGATGCGGATCATAGAAATGGCACAAACATTAATATTTGGAAAGACAATTGGCTCACTTGTCTTGCTTCGTCAATTTACTCACCGTTGTGCAACCTTTCATATTAACCCCATTTGCCATCTTTGCTCCCTTGAAAATGAAAATAGTCAACATCTTTTTGCTGAATGTGCTTTTATTAAAAATCTTTGGTCTTCTTTTAATATTATTTTTTTTAGGCTCGTCCCCTATTTGTGGTACCATCTCTTCTGGATTCTAAAAATTGTTTCTATAATATGTATGAGCTTAACTACTCTTTTAGTAGTACCGTTGCTTGGTTTGTAGGAATGGAAGCGGTCTTTAATCAAATTTAGATCCTTTATGCAGAGTGGACTGGGCGTGCTTCCGTTGCGTTGGATTGGGCACCACTTGACCTGATAGCTGAATCCAATCTCTCCGCCCACTAGTAGGAGAAATAGAAATAAAAATAGGGATAGACTTTGCGTCATCCTTTTTATTCATGGTACTCTACGCTTGATCTCTGTCAATATAGCCGAAGTTGTAGGGAAAAGAGACACTAAGATATACCTTGGGATCTCTAATGAAAAAACAACCTAGATAGTTACTTGAAATCTTCCTTAAAGGCAAAACGACAATTGAAGGCAACTACCTAGAAATCCCGTGCGATAATCTTTTCTAATTGGTTTTCTTTTGGAGGCGTCAATCTATCTGATACTACTCTTTACAAAACTGTTTTCATACCGTTTATATTACTTTGATGGATTATTTTAGTACGGTATAGAAATTATCACGGAATCAAGGAGGATGGAGAATCTAAAAGGAATTGTAAGATAGTTTTGGTTACTCGTAATCCCACATTAGATGCGAGAAATTATTTGACAGTTAAGGCGTCTAGAAGGCAGAATAAATGGACTGGACAGCAGGTGGGCAGGGCTAAAGCCCAAATTAAGTGGGTCAAGGCGTCATTTCGGCGAGGAGAGGGCTTAGTTAGAAAGGCAAGCTTGACTCGGTCGAAACAAGTTAAGGGGATAATTAAGACCACTAATTACGACCCGCTTTATGAACATAAAATCATTGTCGGTAATGAATGAGCCATCGAGGCTCGAGAGCAAAATAATAGTCGAGCTTAGCGCTATAAAGGTAAACCTTGAGGCCAAATCAAGTAAGTTCACTTTTATACCCAAATACTCTCTTTTAGAAATTAAACTCTTTCGATCCTTTATTGACTTGATCGTGAGAATGTTTTAGGCGGGTAACGATTCTTTTTGTTTTGCGAGGAACTCATTTTGGACCAAGGCGTATCAAAGCACCGAGCCGAGACGGTCGTCATTAGCGACCCACCAATGGGAAACTTGCGTGAAAATCGCTTCGCTCCTGTTTTCAACTATTATCATGGAAACAAATGAGGAGTAAGCGATAACTTGACCTTAAAGGGGAGCGATGGACTCAACTTGGATAAAGTCTCCATGTGATGACCTTGAGGGATGATGCCCCAGCCAATATCCCAGAACCGGTCAGCCACGGACTAGAGGCAGGTACTGAGGTGGAAAATTCCTCCACCGGAGATAGCGGGATAATCCATGGGATGGCAGGAGGCTATAAATCACCGAGCGGATGCAACGGCTCAGGAGCAACTCCCCTAACTAAGGGGAGAGAATCCCGTGGAGGTGTCGTTTGTCGGGGAGTATGGGGAAGGGGCATACGCTGGCGCTCCCCGGTCTGTGAGGAGGAAATAGGCGATTTACGGGATAGTAAGAGGTAATCGTGAGGCGCGCTTGCGAGATCTGGCCCGGCTCCTCCCACGGTCCTGATGGCGGCCGCACGTACGTATGGAAACTCTGCTCATGAAGTTGCTTTGGAGAGGCATGGCGGGGACATAAATTAGCGGGGTTGGCTCCGCCTGCATGACAATTCGAGGTGCCGTACGGTGGAAATCGGTAGAAAATTGATTCCCTTTTATTATGCTTCGTTGCGACAGTGCGTATCAATTCATTTGGGTTGGTTAAATGTGATTACTCGAACTTAGTGTTCACTTTAGTAATTGTATATTACTAGTGTGAGTTCTCATGAAAATTTAAGGGGTTATGAGAGCGATTCTTTAGATGCTTCTTCGTTAATGGATTATAATAATAAGAATTGGTCAATTATTAGTATACAACTTACTATTATAAGGCCTAGAAGGAGTCACACATCACAGGTGGCGTTGGGTATATTTCATGCTTAAATTAAAGCTACATTGCTAAATTGGGAGTTGGTTGTAATCAGCGAATATTCTGATGGAATTTTTACGTTGATAATGTAAAATATAAATTGAGATGAACTTAGAGCCCAATTAATTAGTCAATTGAATTAGTCGATAGTTAGTTGAGTTTGTTAGTAACATTGGTTACTATTAACAACTTGTTAGTGTTTGATTTTACTTAACGGTTTTGAGTAAATCAAGCGAATTAAAACTCGTTAACGTTCGGTTGGGCTTTTGGAGCTAATGTTGAACCACTATATAAGTGATCCTTACATCATTTAGGTTTCATAAGTTTATGAAACAAAGAAAAAATAAAGCCTCTTTTCTCCATACGATGGCGAAAAAATACCAAGGAAGGGTGAAAATTCTTCTTTGATTTTCATCAATTTAATCCATGTTCTAAGCGGACGCAGTAGCGGGATTCAACCTCTTACGGTGTGGACGACTGGAAAAAGCTACATTTGAAGTGCTGTGATGGAATTCAAAGGAGGCTTAAAGTGAAAGATTTGGAGATAAGGCTTCATTTGTCTGTAAGTACTCGTATTCGTATAAGTAGATTTATATGATTAAGATTATTTTATATCATTTGAGGATAAGGATATATGAATTTGGTGTTTTATCGCGAATGAAATTCATCTTAGATTCTAATAAATGCAGCGGGGTTGAAAACTCCACTGCGTTTACTAAATTCACGGGGAAAGCAGATCCGTAGGAGCACATCGCGGAGTTCGGTCCCAAATGTCCTTTCACGGTCGGACAGGGGTGTATTACGGGGCCTTTCAGCCGGGCGGGTGGACCCGCGCTAAAAATGGTTTAACTGTTACATGAAGGATGCATTCGTCACTTCGAGGAGCTCGAAACGATTCACCGCGAACACTATGTAGGGGAGGTCGGCGGGAGACAAAGATGACGCTCCTTGATGGCCGTCAGGGCAGAGGAGAACCGAGGCAATCGCTTCACTTCCAGGCGGTTCCAAGCGGAGTTGACTGATACACAGGAGCCGATCAAGGTGCTATGATTTCCTTCGTGGAGGCTTGCGGCCGAACAAATTCAAAAGAGTCACTCCTCAAAGGCAACCTCATGATTTGGAGGCGGAGAAGCTGAGGAAGAAGGGATGAGCAAATATAGAATACATTCGGATCGAGGCATAGAGGCGGGGTGAAAGGGCGGAGAGGCGACGGTGGATGACAGCGGCAGCCAGGCCAGAGCCCACAGGCGAAGTACCTTGGATCGGGGCACCCGATAGGGCTTACTCTGGCCCCATTTGCCAAAGAGCCTGGTACCTTCGCGTCTCAGTGATCAGTAAAGGGAAGAGGTGAAGGAGGGGTGTACTTCGAATATCGACCCCAGGAAGGCCTCGGCCGGGAATGTGTTCACAGGGGGTGAATAGCGGGTACCGTGGCCACCTTGATAGAAAACTTCTCTCGGACAGAGAGGGATATGAGCAAGTTACATTTTCCCACATCATGGGCATGATGCGGATGAATCTCGACACGTGAAGGTCGAGATGAAAGCTCATTCAGCCGAGGCGGGTTGAAGATTACGTTCATAAGGAGACCTAGAGTGTGAATCGGCGCTTCAATAGGGGCAGTCGAAATTCCGGGCCGACCCCGAGCATTCTTGCGGAAGGGGTGATGTGTGTTATCTGCAGGCGAGGGTGGAGGAAGATTAAGACGAGGCAGGGCATGATGGCCCGGGTTATCTTTGTAACCGTATAGAGACACGCCAGAAGCCCAGGTTTCAGTTGTCCTTCTCTAGGAAGGATTTTGAGGGGATAGAGTGTCCTCATGAGGATCCTTTGGTCATCACTCCGGTGATAGCCAACTGAGATAGAGGCGGATCTTTGGTGGACACTGGGAGCTCGGTGGATATCCTATTTCTGGATGCATACCTCAGGTGGGAGGACGGGGCTAAATCGAGACGGTGGCCACTCCGTTTGGTCGGATTCACGGGGGATGCTTAAGTAAGCCGCGGGGTTGGATTCGTGAAAGCATCCTTGACGTACGCGAAGATGGTGGAATTCGCTTTATCATGGGCATGGCGGATGGTGGAATTCACTATCATGGGCATGGCGGATGGGGCCTACGATGGGGCATGGAAGATGGGACTTTCACAATGAGGCCTAGATGAGGTGGGAGTCACGAAGATGGTGGAATTGGCTGCCATTGGCCAGGAGCCATTATCTGGAATTCGAGGCGGTGGTATCTACCGTCGCCTCAGTTGAAATTCCCGCCCGGTATGGGACTAGGGGATCTGAGGCAGGGAAGAGGCACGATGATCTTTATCGGCCTCGACGGCGCATAAGAGAGCCTGAAGTGGAGGTGGCGCACGTCGAAGGCCTGGGCTTGGCCGGTTCCAAAGATCGAGAAGCGTGTGTACTTAGAGATTCGGGAAGAAATCCTAGCTAAAGGGCTGCCGCATGAGAAAAGATCAGGCCATTCGATGAGAGAGGATTCGGCAGTGCTTAATAGGCCTGGCTGAGGCGGAAATGCGAGGCAGCTATGCTCGCCGGGTCTAGAGAGTACCGGCATATCTTTGCTTGGGAGCCAAAAGATATGCCGGAAGTGGATCCGGCCGTGTCGGTCCACCGGATGTATATTGAGTCAATTCTATTTAGTCGAGCAAAGAAGCGGACTTCTTGGAGTAAAGGGAAATTTCTTGTTCCTACGTGGGCTGGCTTGACTTGGTGTTGATCCCACGAAACCAAATGGGACTTGGCGGATGCTCCTTGACTTCACTTGACATGTTAAGACTTTCTTGAAGGATTGATATCCTACGCTGACAGACAATTTGGTTGATTGAGTGCGAGGAGTATAAAGAGTGGTCGATTTCACAGGTGCTTTTCGGGGGTATCACGGATACGTTGATGAAGAGGATGTGAAAGCAGCATTTCTAGCGAGTAACATCTATTCTGGAAGGTCGTGGCCTTTGGCTAAGAAGAGCGTAAAGAGAGGGCCACGTACGGAGGATGGTCAATAATGTGGGCACCTCAAGGCAGTTAGGCAGGAGCATGCAAGAAATCTATGTGGATTGCATTGCTCGTCAAAGTCGGGAAGCGGCCGAACCCGCGAAGCCCGACCTCCATAGGAGCTTTAAATTTGCGGAGTATAACTTTTAGGAGTCGGGCAGGATAAGTGTGTAGCGATTTGGCGACCTCTAGCGAGATTAGATTGGCTACGTAATCGGCGAAGGGAATTAGGCCCCGAGCCTGAGCAAGATAGCGGTATGCGGAGCGTACAAGCCAGCGAGCAGGCAGTTGGCGAGGAAAATTGTTGTTTTTGACCCACGATTTAGTATCTCGCGTTGGTGATTAGATGCCACTTCTTGAGGCCATAAAGAAGGAAATTTTGGGGTGAGTGGCCCCAGGGTGTGAGAAGTCCTTTCGGCGGGAGTTAAAGGCGTCGTGCAATCTTCATAGTTATTGGCCACATTTTCGCGAATATCGCGGCTCATTTAGCTTTTTAGAGGTTGGCGTTAAAGTGTCCTAAATCCGGGGAAGGAGGAGAAGGTGCCCAAGGCGGTGTATTATGTGATCGGGTGATGGGGGAATTTGGGACAGTATCCTCTAACAAAATAGTCTTCGCATTGATTATGGCTGAGCTAGGCATATTTTGAGGCGCCTGCGGTGGGCATGTCGTGGATCGACCCATTCAGGAAAATCTTGGAAAATCGGCCCGATGCAGACGAATAGTCAAGTGGGCAATAGATGCGAGTGAGTTTGACGCGATGCGGGCCGCTGAGGCAGTATTATCAAAGGCGAGCCTTGGCGACTTCGTAGTAGAATCGCCCATGCAAAGTGGCCGAGGCACCGAGTTAGTCGGCTTAATTCGCTTGGCGGCGAAATGCAGATTGTATGAATGGGCTTGATCAACCGGCTAGAGTAGAGTAGCGGTGATACATTATAGTCGATAAAGGTACTTTGGAGATTTAATGCGCCCTTTGATTTCACGCCAAACTCACGAACTATATGAGGCGGTATGAAATGCTTTTGCGATAGACTGATTAGCAAAAATGCTTTGAGGCGGAAATTTCACGTCCGTATTATAGAAACGATTCTGGGTCTTTGGTGGGCGTATAGGCGATTCGAAGGTGGCAGGGAGACAAAGGAAAATTTGGTATAATAGTATCTACATGGAAGTCAGTAGAGTTGCTTGAACTTTTTCGATCTGTCCGCATGGAGCATGTTCCTGGAAAACGAGGAGGTGGATAGACTTTCCAGTTAGCCCCACGAGGCGGAAGTGGCCAGAAGCACTGGGGCAGAGGAAGTAATGAACATGCGCTTCCTCGGAGGGTGAGGGTAAGAAGCGCCCGGGCCGTAGTACCAAGCTATCTTGGAGTTCCTAATCACGGAGTCACTCGCCGAGATCGCCAAGTGGCCTGGCAATATCTGGGCATGAGCTTGAGGTATACACGATGGATGGGCCGTCTGCAGAAGGTGCTTTTCGAGGTCCGCTCTTTGAAATGCATCACCGAGGGGAGGCAGCGGCTTTTCGAGAAGAGATGCATGCAGAGGCACTGTGAGTCATACTAATAGCAAGGCCTTGACTCGAAAGATCACACGTCGGGGATAATGCATTACTCTGTAGCTAAGGATGCCGGGATGCATTAATGGGAGATCTCGGCGCTGTGAAGGCAGCTAGCATCACTCATGAAGGAAGCCCATAGCGAGGAATCTTTGTGCCCGGTGCCACTTATCAATGGGGCATTGATATGGATTTGGAGACTTCCGAGGACACACGGGGGCAAAGGTACACCGTCGTGGTAGCGATTCTTTTGCAGTGGGTGGGCTTGACACTGGCAGTAGGACTTGATAAGGGGCCTCTCCCGATTCATAAAGGGGAGATCCTCACCCGATTCGAGGATACCTCGTTTGTTGGTCACCAACAACGGGACACAGTCACGGCTGGAAATATAAGTCGTGCTTAGAACTAGATATAGAGGCTTCGGACCGAGGCACAAATTAATATTTATCCCCAAACGGCGGACGGAGGTGGAGGTGATGAAGCAGGAGTAATATTCAAGGGTGCCAAGCAGCTCACAGGAAGGGAGGTTGTTGGGACAAGAGCTCAACTGATCTTTATAGTCCTTTTCGAGACCCGATACCCGGCCCATCGAAAAGGAGAGACCCGCTTTAAATGCTTGGTGTATGGAGTACGATGCCCACTTTCTTCAGCCGGTGGAGATTCACTTGGAGACAGCCCGGTGTTGTATTCTGACGAGGTTTGGCTAACAAGCGGGGAATGGAAGCTAGCTTTGGACTGTTGGAAAAAAAAGAAGGTTACTGCATCGATAAGATGGCCCGGTACAAGAGTAAGGTAGCCGCTCATTACAAGGGTCGGGGCAAAATTTGTTCTTGGAGGGATTTGGTTCTAAAAGGCATGTCCCGGGCCTCCGCCCATGGGAAGCCCGGAGAGTTGGAATCCCCCTGGCAAGGCCCATACCTTGTCCGGAGAATTGTAGGACCAGCCACGTATGGACTGGAAACCCTTGAAGGGCGTCAGGTGCCGCGGTCATGGAATGCATGTCATTTGAGGAAATACTACGTGTAAGCCCATCTCTTGTATTTCCCTTATTATGAATAAAAGACTTGGTTCAGTTAAAACTGTCTTGAAGATTCAAAATCGTTCTATGTGGGTAGAGTATCAATTCTTTCTTGAGGAAGCCGGACCGTTGGATGTGCAGGAGTGGTGTAAATCTATCTAAATATTTGAGGAACATCCTACCGCCCGTGATCGAGAGGAGCAAGTCAAATGCAGTGGACAAGGAGGAGGATTACAGGTAAGAGATGTCCGCTACAATCCTTGTCGGGGAGAGGTCGCGTCCACTCTGCTTGAAGGTACGAGGGAGGATCGGGGGCCGCAGCGGAATAAACTTGAACCTGAAAACTCTTTAAGGTAAGACCCACAGCCATAGCGATTGAAATCTTTTGACCCCGAGGCTCGGAGAGTGAGGCCGAGCTGACGTGGAGGGAGTAAAGTACCAAAACAAAAGCACATAATAGGGCTTAAACAACAAGAACATCAAGGCCAGAAAAGATGTATAAAAAACAGAATGCGAGGAGGCGAAAAAAGTGGAAAATATATTAAATAATCCTGGAAGGGGAGTCATGATTACATCAAAATAATAAAACCCTAGCTGAGGCGGGGAGAATCTGATGCAGAGGGGGATGGGCCATGGGGTTATGCTTTGCCATCTGCCGAGGGGAAATGGTTGCTCACATACTCCTCGGCCAGGCTTGAGGAAGTGTTGAAACTTTGGTCAAAGTTCGGGCCGAAGTGGAATAGGGCAGCCCGGCACCGATGCGGCGGCTTTCCGAGGCTGTATTGGAAGTAGGGAAGGCGTCTGACTCTCCCTCTCCAGAACATGAGGAGGGTAGCTTTCGGTTGGAAAATCACTCACTTTGGGCACTTCCTCAATTACGAGTCAGGCTGAGTCGTGTACAGGGGATAATTGATAACTTGGCCATGAAGATCACGTAGCTCTTTGCTCAGCGCCCCTTGAGCTCCGGGGCAGCTCTTGCGCGGAGTTTCGTCCATGCCGAGGCAGGCCGGGGTATACGCTGGGAAACACGGGAGGTAGAGACGACTTTGAGATAGAAAGCGAGAGAAATTCAAAATGCGTTTGGTAAAAGAAAAAAGAAAGGAGGAAAATTGAAGCACGAGTAGGAAAAAGCCTAGAACATGACCGAAGCCTGCTTGAGGAATTTGGGGGCAGAACCCGGAGTTGGCCATCCTTTGCATAATCCACGATCCGAGGAGAGGTGAAATGGAATGCGTCGTGGCTTAGTTAGGGGAAGGCTTGGGCACGAGAAGGGTATACGTAGGCTGCTTGAGAAAATGAGGAAGTAAGAGGGGAAGGAGAAGCAAATTTCACTCCCCGTGATTCTAGAGCCTCTTTGGGGAGACATCCTCCTATTGAATTAGCGCTTTTGTACGAGGCCGTGATATGAAGAAAGGAGGTTATTTGAGAATGCGAGAGGCAGCGAAAGTGAGAAAAGTGCAGATAAAAGTAATGGGAGAAGATTGCGTGTGATCTGCAATTTATAGAAACATCGGGGAATCTTTCAAATTCAAAGGAGTGGTGAAATAGAAGAGAGAAAAAAGGGTGCCTAAAAGTCACATGCTGATGATGACGAAAGCAAGCGACAAGCGAGGTACAGCTACTGGCACCGGCCAGCGTACAAAGGAGGCCAAGGGGCGTTTGGTCTTTGAGATTGAAGAGACCGCCCCATAGTCGAATCCGACCGAAGAAAATGGGCGAGGTCCGGGGAAAAATGATAATTCCATAATTAAATGGTACAATCGAGGATTTGGCCCAGCCCGAGATGGCTTCTTGAGATTGGGTTGATCCCAGAAAAGAGCCCAGGAATAAATGGACTTGGGATCAATTGGGCTTGAGGGCGCAAAGATCCGGGAATTAAATTGGTTAGAGGCTTTCGGCTAAATGCTTGAGGAAGGAAAGCAGTTAGAAGGCAAAAGGCTTGATTACCTTTCGATTAAAAGGGATAAATTAAGACCATAATTACCCACCTAAATGGAAGCAAAATCATTAATTGGTAATAAGACCGAGCCGTAGAGAGCCTAAATAAAATGCTTGGTCAAATACACTATAAAAAGTAAACCTTGAGGGCCAAATCAAGTAAGTTCAGCTTTGATACCCCAATTTCTCTTTTCATAAAGCTGAAACTCTTTCGATCCTTTCTTAACTTAATTCGTCAGTGTTTGAGCCGAGCGGCCCAGTCTGCTTTGTTTGCGATGGCTTCGTTTGGACGAAGTAGCTAGAGCTTAGACGATTTGTGTTCATTACGGCGATAAACGGACGAATCATCGGAGTTACTACTAGTATAGGATGTTTTGAATTATCTATAATAAAAGAAGAAAAGCGTCACAAGAGTTTGAATAGTTTCATAATCGTACTTTAACTCCAAACACATACTCACTCTATCTTTAATATATAATATAAATTAAACATGTTGTTTTCTTATTTTTAAGATAGTAAACATTTGACAATTTAGGCTTCGTTTAATAATAATTAATGACTCAAATATTCTTTTTTATTTATAACTTACCTATTATAAGTGAAGGAGTAAATGATTGTCTTTAAAACTGAAAACTTTATTATGAAAAATATTACGATTTCACTAATTAAGGATATAGTAGACAAAATAAGGTATAAAATTGGTTAAGCGACTTATAATTGGAATAAATTGAAAACAACATAACTTCGACTTATATTAAGGATAAGAGGGTATATATTATACTCATGATCAACAACTACATGTCAAGTCCACATCAGCAACATACATGTATGCCATATCATGGTGAACTTCTTGAACTATACAAGTATTTGTAAAGAACAATTGAGCACTCTGAGTTAGAAAACATTCAAACTCTTTTTTAGGTAAAAAATCTTATAGAACCCAATTTCTTTTGAACTAGCAAAAAGACATCGCTCCCCCTCAACCTATGTATATAGATCATTCATTACATTATGTTAACTTCGACATGCATAATATGAATTTGAGAGTAATGGAATCATTTACGGAGGAGAGGGGCTGACTTCATTATTCTAATAAATAATTTATATCATTTAGATTTGTCTTTAAAAATAGTTTCATAATATAATTTTCTTATAATTTTTAACGCTAGCTACTTGAGGCCGTCAATTAGCAATTCCAACATGATGATAATCTAAATACGGGACTAAGTATTTATAATATCATCAAAAGATTAACGACCGACTAACATTAGTTTTGTAATAGTTCTTATATAGTTCATGAACTTCAAAAGGATTTAGTAGATATGAAGTTGCAAAATAATAACCATTGCGGTAATTAGTAATCATATAATTTATTACACTTAATGACATAAAAAGTAGTTCAATTAAAATTTGAGTTGTTTAAACTTAGTTGAATTATCAAAAATTTATTATCTTATAATTTTAGCGAATTATTAATTTAGCACCACATCCTCGGTAGGGATTGACAAAAATATTATCTTAGAGAGTTTATTAAATAACAGTATTAATTTATCAAATTTTACGCTATAGTTAATAATTGTAAAAAAATTCCAAACCACTCGTATGACAGCGCAATCAAATTGGTAATTTATCGAGCTTAAAATAAAAATAAAGCAAAACAAGCATGCATTTATTAATTTAGCACCTATCCCGAATTGGGCTGGCCAAAAATGTTATATTAAGAGAGTTAGATTAAATAATGGGTATTAAACAAGCATGCATTATTAATTTAGCATCCTATTATAGATGATACTTGTAAACAAAAAAAACCAAGTACCCTATCCCCTAGTCGGGACTGGACAAAAATATTATCTTAAAAAGTTTATTAAAAAATGAAGTATTAATTTATTGGTTTCTAGGTAGTTGATAATTGAAAAAAGGAAAAAAAAACACGAATGCATCACACTCGAGTGGGGACCGGCGAAAAAATATTATGCTTAGAGGGGTTTATTAAAGTCGAGTATTAATTTATCGAGCCTACGGTAGTTCCTTTAATTGAATAAAAAATTAAAAAGGAGCGGGAAAAAAAACTTGTGAATTATTAATTTAGCCGCTTTCCTGAGTCGAGACCCGGTAAAAATATTATCTTAAATTTTTGTTAAAATATTGAGTATTAATTTATAGAGTTTCAAAAAAAGGAAAAAAAAACAAACCAAGCTACGCTTTAAGTCAGAGGGACTTTGAAATATTTATGCTTATAAATTTTATTAAGAAATCGGTATTGATTTATCGAGTTTACGGTAGTTGATAGTGAAAAAAAAGAGCGAAAAAAAACAAATCGCTATCGAGGCCGGAATTTGGCCAAAATATTATCTTGGAGAGTTTATTAAGGAAGCAAGTTGTAATTTATCGAAACTTCTCACGTTCAAGTTGATAATTGCAAATAAAAATTAAATGAGGCGAATAAAATCCTACTAGGAATTATTAATTTGTCTATTCACAAATTAGAGACGGGCCAAAAATATTATCTTAGAAAATTTGCTTAAATGTCTAATATTAATTTATCAAGTTTCAAAAAAAACACAAAAAAGAAGTCACGTCTTGTAAGCGTATGATACAAGTGAATCGAGGCCAGCAAGCTTCTTTATATATAACAATAGATATATAGTTTAAGAATAATTGATAAATGATTTTTACCTAAAGTATGCGAAAATGTCAAATAAAATAAGAAAAGGAGTATTTATTTTCCATATTTAAGTATTTATTTTTCTGGACTTATTTAGTTAATTTACGACCACTAGTCCACTTCTATATTACAGTACTTCCGTAGTTCCGTAGTTTTGTTTTTAACTTTAACAAATTCAATAAGAACAAAAATGAACGTAGAAGTGTGTAATGGTTGACTTGATAAAGTCAGTCAACCCTTTTGCATCTTTTGAATATACAATTGAAGTATACTGTTAAATTAAAACTATTGAAGTATACTGTTAAATTAAAACTAGTTGGCACAAGAGTGTTACGCTTTCTGTTGTGATTAGCCATTACTGAAAATGTTCACGAGGTGCATTAATTAATAGGGTGAATAAAATATTGATCATGAGTTTATTTTAAAGTTCCAAGATTGGAATAATATGGAGTAGGACTTCTCTTGAGCTGATTATATTTTATAAAACCCCACATATAATGATTATTTTGATAATTTATAGTTATTTAATTTAGTCCTTATGACATTTACAAGAATTTATGTTATTTGAAAGATGGTATTAATGGCAGTGTAAAGCCAGCGACCACCAATTATGTCAGACTCTAATTTATTTTATTATCTATAAAAAAAAGGTCAATTGAGTTTGTGTATTTTTCATATTATGCTTTAATCCTAAACCAATTTAGAGTTGCTCAATAATTTAAAAGTTTTTTTTAACCCAAAATAAAATTTTGATTCAAATTTTGACAATTAAAGAATAAGAAAAATGTGAGAATTTGATTTTTAACATACAAATTTTAAATTTCTTAATCTTGTGTTAATAAATGCAGCAGACGGAAAAGCTGAGAACTTTTCTGCATAAATAATGGGAGTCTTGTGGAGTATAAAATAAAACATAGCACTTTATTAAATTTATTAATAATATATTTTTGCATGATAATAAAATATAAAATTAGTTTCATTCAATAGATTATTTCGAACATTCAATGAAAGTTTTTTTTGCTAAAAATAGAACTCTTTGTCTTCCTTTACTCCACTCCATTTTTTTTTTAGTTGTTGTTTAACCAAAACATAGATTAAGAAAAAATAAAATGCTTGTAAAAATGCAGTACATTGAAAATATAAAATGACAATTAGTGTATTTATATAAAATTAGTTCGTTGATAAGTTAAATATATAAAGTAGTTAAAAAAGCATATTGAAAATGTAAACGTGTAATTTATTATATATGCTAAAACGATAACTATTTTAAAACAAAAAAATTTAAGGTAAAACGACAATCCCAAAAAATGGAGTATTTTTTTTTTTAAAAAGGCGGAGACTCCACTTTGAAGTGAGGCGCAATGCGAGGCAAAGAGCCGCACCTATAACCGGGCCTGGGAAAAACATTCAACATTTTGTAGAGAGATGCTAATTTTTGCTTCAATAAATTTGTTAATATTATATATATGGATTTTTAAAAAAAATATTTACATGAAAATACTATATAGTAGATAAGTCATAAATATTTTTCATATACATGTTTCAAAAATTTAAGGAAACACAGTTTTTCTTTTCGTCTCAAAAAATAGTGTGCGAATCTAGTAAGTCTATACGAATCGAGTAAGTCTATAATGAATACTATTTCCAATCCATACTATTTACCGATCTAGCAAAAATTGTATTCTCATATTAGTTGATAATTTAGAATTTCAATCAAATTTTGTGATCTCATTTTCTCATTCTTACCCCTAATAAGTTTTGACAACTTTGATAGTGTCCATAATACTTTGAGAATACTTTATTGAGTTGATATATCACTACCCGTCCAAAATTATTAACGTTTTTATTATCTCTGGGAACTTTATTAGTGATTTAATTATTTATTATTCTAATAAATATAAAATTTATATAAGTAGATTAAATGCAAATAATAATTCATAATATTAATTAGTTTTTCTTCATAATTTTTGAAAATATCATATTTTAAGAATAATTGATGAGTCGGCGGAATTCGATATGCGAAATCATCAATCACTTTAGGTGGAGAGGAGTATAATGATTTTTACTTTTTAATTAACGTAAAATATAAGATCTTTCCGAATGCCTTAATAAAATATTTTTTTGGCTAAGTAATCAACTAATATAAAACGGATGGAGTAATTTTATTGATGGCTTTTGAGGGGGGGTGGTGTGGTTTCATTATTGAAGTATTAAAAGTTTACTTCATATGTGGGAAATGGGGAATACTTCTATATATGAGTAGATTAGAGTTCTGTGTAGCTTGAAACGAAACAAAGACGCTTAAAAAGCCCTCCTCTTCCTAATGGCTTCGATCAGTTACACCTTAAATTGCTTTCTCATGATTGTTTTTAGTGATCTTCAATGTAGAACAATAACAGCTTCTTCTTTGCCACTTTCTCCCCAGGGAATTCTCCTGGATGTCACGAAAAATTCATCCACATTACTTCACACAATTAAAATTCATCAAGATATCGATCGTCCACCTTTAAATCTCCTCGTTGACATAAGTTACAAGAGCGTATTTGTGGAGTGCTTAAGCACCTTTCGAGAGGCAACATTCAACATTTCAAAGTGCGGCTCACAGGAATGCGAGTTTGCCAAAGTGGACTTCTGTTCTGAAGAGTGCGAGCCAGGGATATTTAGACAGTGGTGCGTTAAAGATAGTTGTTTCAGCAGTTATCCCTATGAAGATAATCTCATTGGCAGCACTATTTTACTTGGCTGGATTGCAGAAGCTCATCTCTCTTTCCAGTCTATTAGTTATAACTTGTCATCAAAAAACTTCGTCGATTTTCCAAGGTTCGTTCTCACTTGTTCTGATCTTGGATTCTTTCCTGGTGATGGGATTATCGATGGGGTAGCTGCCTTAGGAAGGAGTCAAGAAGCACTTTCATCCCAACTTGCTAAAGCTTTCAAATTTTCAAGAAAATTTTCCCTATGTTTAAGTTCATCCACAAAATCAAAGGGCTGGATCAGTTTTGGGGATGCAAGACCTCCATTGAATCCTAAGGCTAATTTGACCAAGTACTTCAAATACACACCATTCATCACAAGTCAATATGGCATTGGATCGGATTATAGAACAGGCATGCCATCCTCTGCATACTTTCTTGGCGTAACATCAATCAAGGTGAGTGGAAAAACTGTTAAAGGGTTCAATCATGGATTGTTATCCATCAATGGATCTGGCATCGGGGGCACGACGATCACCAGCACTAAGCCTTACACAATCTTGGAGAGATCCATTTACAATGTCATGACAACTTTGTTCTTGAAAGAGTTGGAAAGCAGTAAAACCAATAATAATGTTACTAGAGTGGCCTCGGTTGAGCCCTTTGAGTTCTGTTTTAACTCAGAAAGCATAAGAACCAAAACATATCTTGGACCAGCAGTGCCTCCAATTGATCTTATTTTGCAGAACAAAAATGTGAGCTGGAGGATCTACGGTGCAAATTCAATGGTGCAAATCAACAAAGATATTATGTGCCTTGGTTATGTACCAAGAATTGACAACGAATTCAAGGATTTCTACTGGTCTATAGAAATTGGAGCTCATCAAATTGAAGATAATATTTTAGAGTTTAATCTGGATAAGTCCCAACTGGGCTTTAGCTCCTCACTTTTGGCCATGAAAGCCAAATGCAACATTGACTTCGACACAGAAGGTTGATGATTTTAATGAAAATGGTGAATTTAATACTAGTGACCAGGAGCGTGCGTTTAAAAATTATCGAATAAATATAATTTTATATATTCGAAAGAGTATCAATTTTCTCTTAAAAAATCGTCGTCTATCTTGCTCTTACGTGTCTTTACCGTGCATTCACTCCTTTTATAAGATTGTATTTAGTATTATGGAGATCGTAGTTATCTTGAAACAACCCATCATGATGTCGATATTATAAAGCGAGGAATGGAATAATCTTTCATAAAGGAGGTAGAAAGATGCTTACATGCAAATTACTAGCTATAGAAATCGTAAAAATAAATATTCTGCATGTTTTAAACTTTGTTATCTAAAAATTCAATTTAAATGCTTAAATTGTCGAAAAAAAATTCTTTTATTTGTTAATTAAAGTTGATATCTTGTCCATCATGATGTTTATCGAATTAATTTACTCATTTCGGGATTCTTTGGCATTTCTTATTTTTGTGCTTTGTTGGTCGCATGTATACTTTGTTGTTATATAGTTTCTATTTTTTATTATCTACTAGTTGAATTCTTTAAATGTTGGTTTCAATTAATAGTTTATGCCAGTAAGAATATTAAGTAAGGCAATGTTAATCCTTCGGTATTTTCTCTAACAATTTTATTTTCTAAATTAAGAACTATTATGTAATAGTTCAAAGAAAATAATATAAAATTATATCATAGTTCTATTTCATCCATAATTAATTATGAACTCGCTCAAAGATAAATGTGGAGTTTAAGTTTTTATAATGATTTTACATTTGTCAGTATTAGTGTACCGATTATGTCTTGAATGTGAATTCTTTAACTTTGTCCGTTATGTATGCAGTATTTTGGATGTATTATTTATGCTCTTGATAGTTTTGTTTGGGTAGTTACTGCCTTTATTATTTAAATTTCTTTTGTCTTTGTTATATTTATATAAACAATATTCGTATATGGATAAAATAAAAGAAAGCAATGCTAAATTAATGTGATATACAGTGAAAATTCAATAATGTAAAACTTGTAATAAGTATCTACCTTGTATATATATTACTAACTGAGTATCCATATCATTGATTGAAATACGAAATTTAAAATAAAAGAGTTTGCAAAAATTATACATATATAACATAATATAATGTGAAAACTATATATGTAATAATTGATATTTTATGTATTATTTAATTTTAATAAAAATGAACAAATCTAGTTTAGAAGGTAGGACCTATAATAGTTTTATAAAAGTATACAAGGTGAAATATGTATAAAATATAATTAAATTATTATAATAACATGAATCTAATAATAATAATTTAAAAATAGTGTAACCGCTAGAAAGATTTTATTATTTATAAGTATGTACCCGATACAATAAAACCTCTTTTTGGGAAAATCCTATACAGGTACAAATAAATGTTTATCAGCTTGATTGAGGAGTCAGTATCGTCTATTGCTCTCTAAGCGGATGGCGATTCTTGATATCTTTGTTTGAATTTGATGTAGTCTTGGACTTGATTTGGACTGGAGTCTTGATTTGGTAGCCTATTAGTAGACAGAGTTTGTTCTTGGGCATTATATGATCTAAGCGGGATAGATGCAGATCGTGTGATCTACTAGACTAGCTAGAAGACTTGAGTATTTGGACTTTGGTCTTTGACTTGGATATGGTCGAGGCAGGGGCATAACGGCGTATACGTATGGTACATGCAGTCTTGATCTTGGTCTTTAGACTTAGTCTTTGAGACTTAGACTGGTAGAGACAGTAAAACGATCATTGATTTGAGCTGATTTTAGGTTCTTAGCGACTTTCTCTTGAGCTTCGGGTCTTTATCTATGTCGATATGCTTGTTACTATCAAAGGTTGCTTTAGCGGCGTACTCCGTGTTCTTAGAGAGACGGGGGTTATGCGGCTTATATTACGCGATTTCTGAGGGGGCACTTTGAGGCTTAATCATGTAGTGATTTTAATTATGAGATATGAATGATCAGATTCTCATCAGTTTTTGGATGTTGATCTTGAAATTACTGCATTTGTGTAGTAATTTAACCATTTTGCCTTGTTTTAGGCGCCGATTTTGGTGAAGGAGATGGAGAATTTTGTGTTCTTTCTCCATTCTTCAATTTAGGCACTTATTTAGGCTTATAGGTTGAAGATTTGTTGTGTTTCCTCCTGAAAAGTAACAATCTTGGAGGTTTCCATGAAAATACCTTAGGAGTTGTTCTTATCTTAAATTCTCTGGGGCCTTTTGTTGTATTTTTATTGTGTTTAGGGATTAATTTTGAACGTAGGGGGCTTATAGGCTTTGAGACTCTTACGTTGGTGGATCCATAATCCTGCAGTCTTAACCGTTGAATTTTGAGGCGAGATCTAAGTCGTCGGGTATGGAAATTACTTTGTCCTTTATTCAAGGCAAAAAGCGTCTATTCGTGAGGCGGGAAGATTCGAATTCTTTTTTAGGTCAGACACATTTCATATTAGCCCCAACTGCGTCTTCGTTTTAAACCCGTTCTTTCTAGAGTCTTCATTTAAGCCCGGCTTCCGAACTTCCATTTAGGACAAAATAGCGAAATTATTGTAATAAAATTGGGATTTCGAGCCACAGTTTTTAATTGACGTTTAATTGACTATTTTCTCGGGCTCTAAGACTTTGAGTTGAATTTTAGGGTTAATTAATGTATAAAACCTTGATTTTAGAGCTTTGATTAATTCAGGCTTAATTCGGAAGTCCTTATTATTTCACGCTTGTTCGATTTTTCATGAAATTTGAATCGAACCTAATGTCACGTGTAGCTCGTGTGATCAATTTTTATTTAATCGATTTTACCGATTAAAATAAATGAAATTTAATTAATTAATTTTAGATTGTCTACAAATGCCCCCTCGAACTGAGAACATGCTTGGTAAGTGGGGGTTAGAGCTGGCTGTCTTTGTATGCCAAAGTCGATTTGAGTGCAGCGTTGTACTTTCTAGGTTCGATTCCCTGCTTGGTGTGTATGCGTCCCAGAGGACATACCGTCGTTGTTGAACAAGTATTGGAGAGGGATCTTGAGGGCTCACGCGAGGCACTCGTGGGGAATTAGGTTAAATCGACTTGCATTTGCTGATGTAAGAATTCTCGTATTGTCACATTCATATTTATGTTTAGATTAATTTACGTTATTTTGAGAATGGGATGTATGAATTGTTGTTTATACTTGATTAAATTCATACTAAGGAATTCCAGGTAGCCTCAGAGCCTACTCAAGTTTAATGTATTTTGCTCCCAGTTTTGATTGTGTGTTGACATAGTTGTTAATTAATTTTGTTATTTCATGATTTTATATATTCAATTGATAGCGAATATATAATACGAAAAAAATCAATGTTTTAATATATGTTTCATGGTTTGGAATCATCATTTCATGTATTGATTTTGATGATTTAAAGTTTATTGCTTGTTTCATGAATTGAAAGGGATTAAAAATTAGTTAATTTGCATTTTTTAATTTGGTAGAATCATTTTCAATTTTACGGTGAGGTTTAGCAATTCGGAGAAAATTGCAATTAAGGCGTAGCCTTCTTGACCCTTTTAGGTTCATGCCGGTTTTTTCGAGAATGTTTTGAATTTTTTAAGTACTCAAAAAATTCGTTTAATTTCTGGATTTTTTGGTTTGTCAACTTGAAGTGTTTTTGATAAAATTCTACTTGGGCGTGTTCAATAATGACATTGTTGATGTTCAAGAAAAAATCCCGAGAATTTTTTGAATTTTTGGGGCCTCAAATCATTTTTACAATTAATGCGGGAAATGAATTACGAGTCGGTCGTAGAACTTGAACCGCCTCGGGCGTCCGGTGCGGAATTCACGTTCGGCCACGGGCATGTACATCGGTATACTACGGCGAGGCCGGCGCGTGTCAGTCGTGGGTGGCCGGAGGCCGGCGGTTTTGGTCGTTGAAGTTTGTCGTCCGTTTTAGAAACCCTAAATGTATTTTATGTAATTATTTTTGGTTTTAAAATTTATTGGTAATTATTAATTTCGGTTTTAAATGTTAAATCATAAATTTTGTCATTAAGATGATTGAATATATATCTTGAATGGCATTAAATTTGATTTATATTTCCCTTTCAAAATTATTTTCATTAATTGATAATTTTTGAAAATATTTTCATGATAACTTTTAAATTTTAAATTTTGGAGTTAATTACTTGTAAGTAATTATTCCATAATTTAAGAGGTTGGTAATTATTGTAATAATTATCATTAATCGTAATGTGAATATTTTGAATTAAAATTTACATTAATTGATAATTAATTGTAAATATAATGGGTAATTAATTAGTCAATTATGAACACAATTATTTTCATTTCATTTAATATATGTGACATTAAGTGCATTTATTTGATTTAATGTTTTTTGCCCACATATATTGTTATGGAATGGAATGGAGGTGTATTGATATGACGTGTTTTCGATGCAGCGTCTTGTGTGTTGTATGACCGTTTGAGTCGTATTATTTTATTTTATTTTATTTTCTTGGTTCTCCCTTGAACTTTGCATCTTTGTCTAAGTTGGGATTAGTGTATTTGAGTTAATTCAAGGCGGAGCTTGGTGGAGATTAAAGGCAGGAAAACCGAAAGTATGTAAGGTCAAATGTTATTTTCAAGTTTTGAAAATGTAATAGGGCCTACGATCCATATACGCCTCTTGAATGTGCATTACTTGTTTTATTTTTCATGTTTGTACATATGCTTGATTATGTGCTACAATTGTAAAAATAAAGGCAAAGTAATAATAATCTCCATGCAATTTAAAATTTAAGCAACGTGTCAAGCCAATTTTAAAGTTGTGAGGAAATCGGTTACATTATCACGGACATGTATGATGGCGGGTAATTGCAGTTTTGCACTTAGATATGACAATGGATCATGTTGAAGTGATTTTCACTAGTTGGCTGGGCTTTCGAGATGATCATTCGGTAATTTTTGGTTTGGTGGTATCTTGGCGGTTTGTCGGAGATGAAATCGGGAGTAGCGTCTTGAATAGTATGCTAGCGACACAAGGGTATGTAGTTTTACATAATTGGTTGATAACCTACTATTATAGCTGGATTGAAAATGTTGCGGTGTTGGTTTGGATGCAAGTGTATCAAGTCTTGATACTAATATGTTCGTGAGATTTGAAGCCTTAGTGTTGCTTTACAATTTATTTGTAAATATTTATGATGGTTCTTGGATGCATTTGTCTTTATTTACTTATTCTTGTAGAATTTTAATGGCTACCGCTCTTACTACTCATAAAGGCTTCAAACATTCGGCACTTGAAAAGTGCAGTGAACTCTTTCGAACTTCGGCCAGTGGTCTCGAAATTTGAGGGTATTACCAGCGAAGGCGAATACGTCTTGAAACGGCGGGGTTCCACTCCCGAGACTGGATAGTGTCTCCCGGCCGGGAAAAGGGATCCCATAGCCTGAAATACGTCTTTGTGGATGCCCAGTATGTTGCATCTTGGCTAATATGGAACCTTCGTTCCAAATTAAATGCTAAGAAAAGGTGGCGGCGTATGACATATACCCGGAAAACTTGAGGGTATTCTAAAGGAAGCTAGAAGCGAGAGATATGACACGATGCATTGCTCTCGTGGGCGGCAATGAAATAGACGGACCCATGACCTTTCATATCATTAAAATGATTGGCTTGGTCGTCGACTCAGCGCCTTGAAGCGATCTGAATACAAATCTGAGATTCTTTAGACAAATTCTCTCGGTTTGTCATGAACTTCAATATGCACAAGTTTTTAGTTATCTAAAGGAGCGCATAAGATGTTCACGAATCTTTGAGACGAATACAGGTAGACTAAAACTTCTACTCACTGGTCCCAAAACAGAAGAAATTCAGAAAGAGAAGAAGTTTGCAATGAAAGCCAAGGGTTGGGAATCCCAAAGTTGTTAGACGAGGGAACACAAAAGGGATAATGAAATGTCATTGTGCGGGAACTTTGGGTCATGGAAGTGGGCACAACGGGAGATGAGATGATAGGAAGAATGGTCACCACTGACCACTAAGCACGAAAGGTATGTATGTTATTAAAAGTTTATACAAGCTTCTGAATTACATACGTGGGTGCTGGGCCACCGGTTGTGGTTCTCGTATTTGTCTGTATGCGGGAACTTCGAAGTCAAGTAAGAAGACTCGAGGGAGATGGATCTGCGTGTGGGGAATGGCGAAGGTTGGGGCCGCTGCGGTAGGATCCATCGGTTTAGGGCTGTCCACGGTATGTTTTTGGAGACTTATCTCCGGTTTACTATGTACTGCAATTTGCGGGAATATTATTCCGTTTACGTTTTTGAAACGATGATGGTTTTCATTTTTAATAGATCAGAGTAATTTAGGATCACCGGGAATGGGGTAGTATTTGGTACGCCTCACTTGAAATGGTCTATTCGTTTTTAGACATGATGATTAGTCATATAACATAAACTTAAACGGAATAAGCCTAATGACTTAACCCGGTTATGCATGTGGCATTTGGAGATTGTGTCATGTGCGGAGGCAGATCAGAAACTCCGCTCGATTGGGATACTTGAAGGTTTCGATTATGAATCATACGATAAGTGTGAATCTTTGCTGGGCAAAATATTTCATCATACTTGACCGGATTGATGAAAGGGCAAGTGATTTGTGGGGATCATACACTCCGATGTATGTGGGCCAGTGAGCATGCGCAGAGGAGGTTATAGCTGCCATTTACATTTGCGTGATAGCAGTAGATGGAATTTTATTGTATCTAATGAGACCTGAGCTTGAGTCCTTTGAGAAATTCAAGGGTTCCAAAATGAGTACAAAACCAATTGAACAAGACAATAAGATTACTCGATTAGGTAGGGTGGAGAATATTTGAGTCACCCAGTTCAATACTCATCTTAAGTATGGTATTGTTTCTGACTCACTCCGACTGAAGAACGCCTGTATGCTTGGCGTGTCGAAAGGAGAAATCGAACAAAGTATGGTTGATCACATGATGAGCCTATATCGATCTGCCGGTTAATTTGCAGGGATATGCACTTCTAAGCGCGACACTTGCCTTAAGCAGATGTCCAACAAAGTTGTAGTAGAAACTCCCATGGTGTGGTTTGGGAATTCCCGAGTTGGGTTTTCTCGAGTTTGGGGTTATGAAGCTTATGTTAAAGAGATTAACAAAGGATAAACTTTAGCCCAAATCCAGATAAATCTATTTCATAGGATATCCAAAGCTTGATTGGTTACTACTTCTACTAAAAGCATGAGAATAAAATCTTCGTTGTTAAGACAGAGTGTTTCATGGAAAGATATCTTTTCAGAAGGACTAGAAGTAGTGGTGTTAAAATGCTTGATGAAGCTCGAAGTTGATGAAGTCAATGTCGATGCATCGATGCGAGAAGCATCCCCGGCGCCACAGAATTGGCACCTTAACCATAGAAGATCCGATCCGCTGATCCCACGAAGTTATGGAAGAACCAGCCGCAGGAATCCAGCGAGGGATGGGTGCGAACGGAAACCCATTTGGTATGGTGAAACGCCGTCATTGAAAGTGGCAGGCCCACTTTCTTATAAAGCGTGACTGTGAATAGCGAGGATCTTTGAAAATGGCAAATAGCTATGCGATACGAGATGGATTACATGTGCGAGAACAAGGTTGGTCACTTGTTGGATTTACCAATGGGGTTGCATACTGATGATATAAATGGGTATTTAGAAGAAGCATGATAAAGAAGGAAAAGTCGTGTTTTCAAAGCTAGACTTGTAGCGAAAGGTTTCAAACAAGTTCACGTGGACTATGGCGAAACCTACTGCTGATGTATCTTAAATCCATCGGATAATAATGTATTTGCTCCATTTCGCTGACTATGAATATGGCAAATGGATGTAAAATTTGCCTTCTGAATGAAATTTATAGGAGGATGTGTATATGGTGCAGCCTCCGGGCTTTACGTGTCCTAAAAGGACCTAAGAAGGTATACGAGTTGCAAGGTCCATTATGGTCTTAAGCGAGGCATCCTTGATTGGAATCTACGTTTTTGATGTGAATGATTAAAGATTTTGGTTTCATCAAAGAGCGAAGAAGAGTTTGTGTATCTGTGAAGGTAAGTGGGAGTGCATTATAGACCCAGCTTTAGTCATGTATGTCGATGACATACTTATCATTGGAAGCAACGTAGAGTTCTGAACTTCAGTCAAGGATTATTTGTGTAAGTATTTTCTCAATGAAGGACTTAGGCGGCATGATATATACTTAGACAAAGATCCGTCGAGATCGGGCCGAGGAAGCTAATTGAGCATCGGGATACATGTGAATAAGGTACTACAAGGTTCAACATGGATAATTCCAAGAAGGGTGTCCCATGAGACATGGAGTTCAACTTTCAGCAATTACAGTGTCGCTCACTAGTCTTTGAGATGAACAAAATGAAGGATGTGCACTACCTTTGGGTATAGGATCCATCATGTATGCCGTATTTATGCACTAGACGTGTGTCTTATCTTGGTAGTATAACCGGTAGATACCAAGCTAATCAGTGAGAACCCTTTGGTTGCGGTGAAGTGCATCTTGAAGTATACGAGAGAAAAACTAAATATGCTTTTCTTGGTATATGGTGGAGATAGTGAGTTAGTAGTCACGGAGTACTTAGCGTGCGGTTTTCGGTGACGGAGAGGCGAGCTAGTTCGTTCCCGATGCGGGTATGTATTTTGTCCCCAGCGGTGGAGGCGGTATCTCGGAGGTTCAATGATCTTGTTTCATTCTACCATAGAATGCGAGTACATGTAAAAAGCATGTTGGATTAAGAAATTCGTGGCGAGCTTGGTGTAGTACACCTGACATTGAGAGGACCGGTTGAGTTACTTTGTAGGCATCTTTGGGGCGATAGCTCAACTAAGAACCGAGCATCACAAATCCAAGCACATGCCAATTATCACCTAATTGAGATATGCTTAATAGAGGTGATCAAAGTATGAAAGTAGCAGCCGAGAGGCCAATGCAGTGGGCCACTACTAAACCACTAAATCAGTGGCATGATGAGCATGCAGCGAACATAGATTCAGACGGATGCTCGCAGTGGTGTTAGGTTAAGTGGAAATTCGGTATGTATCTATTGTGTTATGTGAACAAATATCTGAATATTTGTAGCATATTAGAGTATATTTGTTTAAGCGTCTATATGTTTATATTTTATATAATATGCATGTATTGTATCCTCGATGGGTGAAAAGTTAAAATCACTGGATTTAGTCTATGTTTCTAGAGGCGACATGGTGTGATTATACCTCTTGAGCCACAAACATAGGATAGCGAAAGGCCTTGGTCAAATCTTGGTAGTTAAAGGCAAGCGTTATATGACCCCAACATGAATTGTTTTGATTAGTGATCGAGATTTGATCACGTTAACTGCGAGGACTAGATCGATACCTGGTAAATTTGATTACAGTATTTGAGGGCGGCATGTAGAAGCAATTCATAGAATATGTAGCCTCTATTCTATGATATTTGTTTAGGAATTTTGATTCGATAATTCTTAGACCTCACGATATATAACTATACGTGTTGTATAAGCTCACGTACTTTGACTATGACTAACGTCATGGCGAGTCATGCGGCATATGTTGTTAGTGATATAACGATAGATGTTGATATATTGGGAGGATTTATCCGTCCTTGATATACGGAGAGTCTCGGGCCTCTCGCGCGGTTGAGTGCTTGATTATTGGTTTGCGGGAATGTAATAAATCTTTATTCGATTCATACTCGGTAAAAAGAAAGTTGTGGTGTTTAGCGGCCAACTGCTTATGGATTAGCCTACGACTAGAGATCGTAGCGATAAAGGAATTGTAAAAGTGTCGTCGAGCCAGTGGGAGTGTTGGAAATCAATGAGAATTGATTCCTTTTATTTGTGCCGTTAAACCAATTGTGTATCGATTCATTTGCAGGTTGGTTAAATGTGATTCTTTGGAACTTAGTGTTCACCTTGTGTGGTATATTACTAGTGTGGGTTCTACATGATAATTTAAGGGGTTATGACGATTCTTTAGATACAGCTGTTAATCGTTATAATAATAGTAATTGGTCAATTGTATAATTGCTCTGACTTACTATTATACGAGCCTAGAGAATTCGCGCACATACTGATGATATTCGAATAATTTCATGAATGAAGTAAAAGAGACTTGTATATTGAGAAAGTATATTTCTCAATATTTATATATTTGTCAAATATATGTTGATGAACATCCAATTGGTTAACCTTGCAAGTTTAATCAATTAAGCTTAATTGAGATCGATGAATAACTTGATAAAATGACCGATAGTGACTGCGTTAGTATTTTAATTGACTTGTTAAATTTAGGTAAAATAGAACAACTCATAGTAACTTCGTTATTTAATTAGAAGTTCATAGCGGTCTAATTAAGTTAGCAAGTTAAGCGATTTCTTAACGAGTTGCTTGAGTGGAATTCTGAGACTTGGTATTTAAAGGGGATTAGGTTTCATGACGAGATAGAATCACAAAGCCTCTTTACTCAAAAGAGATAATAGCCTCTGCTACAGATGAAATATTTCATCTTCCGATTCACGTTCATCTGAACTCCTATCCAAGTTGGCTAGGTTCGATTCCTCTTGGTGTGTGCAATGCAGAGGACATACCGTCGTGTTGAACAAGTATTGGAGAGGATCTTGAGGGCTTTCACGCGAGGGCACTCGTGGGGGTGGGTTCCGTCCCGGCTTCCATTGCAAGTTAAGAATTCTCGTATTCATACATTCATATTTATGTTTAGATTAATTTACATTATTTTGAGAATCGGGGATGTATGAATTGGTGTTTATCACGATTAAGTGCATCTTAGATTCTAACAGTTCCAATCTCGTGTACAATTGAAATTAATGTCACAAAGGAATTTTAATAATTTCTCCTTGTCAGCCTCGCCCAGAATAAATGCGATTGCATCCAACTTCCCAGCTAATGCGATCTCACTTTTGTCAGATTAAATCACTTACCAAGAGATTAGGATAATCATCATTTTTTGGAGTAATTGGTTTGTTTGTTGTTGTATGTGTAAGCCATCTGAAATTCCAAACTTGTATATCCTTGCCATTTCCTACTGTCCACTTCTTATCTTTGATTAGCAGGTCTCTGGCAGTGAGGATACTTCTCCAAGTAAATCTTGGCTTTGGTCCCAGAGACATTGTAAAAAAGCATGAGGTAATGCTGAGTTGAAATATTACGGCAATAGGGTTATCGATTCGATGACAATCTCGAGGCATGCTTGCATAAGGGCCAGATTGAAATCATACGAGTCTCTAAATCGACACGCCCATACGCTTTCTCCTTGCGTAATATAGCCCCAGCGGCCCCGTATGCTGTTCTTTTATTTCCGTACTACCCCGCGTACTGCTATGGCGAGTGATTTAGATTACGAAAGAGATGAGTAGTAAAGCTCTGCATGGACATGGATCGCCGCCAATGCGATTCACTCCTGCAGGTTAGTAGCCCGCTGTTATGCATTGATAATAAGAGAGTATGTAGTGATTGACATGAAGCTAAGCGATCCATCTATCATTTTGAAGCTTAAAAGCGGTCATCATTTGCTTCAAAAAAGACGCTCAATAAGCCTTGTACGTATGCAATTTAATGAGCGTATCCGCCTCTTGCCACTTTTCTTATTCTTAAGGAAGTGGTGGGTCTCATATGTCATTAAAATATTGTCCGTGATACTCCTCTTAGACACAAAGGTGCTTTGAGATTTTGAGATAATAGATGGAAAGATATGCTTGAGTCTTTCTACAAGAACCTTAGAAATAAGCTTAGCTGAAGTATTACATAACGCAATGAGACGAAATTGTGATAATAGTGGACTGTCTACTTTTGGAATCAACGTGATCAAAGTGAGATTCATTTGTTCAAGAAAAATTCATTCATTGACACAATTCAAAATCATATTACCCACATCTGATCCTACAGTGTCCCAATAATGTTGATAGAAAAGCACAGGCATCCCATCTGGTCCAGATGCTTTATTCCCATTCGTAGAGAATAAACATCTTTTTACTTCCACCAATGTAAACCGCATGTCAGCCCGACACATGATGCGTGCAGTCATCGTGAAAGTTGAGTGATATCAATCCTCCCATCAGACTGTGATGAGAATAGCTGCTTATAGAATTCAATCGCTATATTATGAATGGTACTCAAGGTGAATGTAAGCACTCCATTGGCACCCTGGAGGGCGGTGATGATGTTGGACTTACTTGAGCCATGGCCGTGAAAAGAATGCAGTATTTTTATCCCCATTGACTACACATTCTAGTCTAGCTTCGTTAAAACAAGTATAGATAAATAGAAGCTATACCGATTAGATCAGATATTTCGATCCAACTTGATAGGTTCAATTTTGCTTTGACTCGTTAGAATTTACGAAGAAAACAATCAGCTCCCATATTTACTTGATAGGTATGCCTTGCGTGTCCCAATAGCGACCCTAACTTGGCGTCATTGACTTGTCATATTCGCGTACTCACGAAACACTTGTTTCCCGGGTTGAAAACTTCTTCTCGCATTCGAGGCTTTCTGACGACTTCTTTTGCTTTTTCATCGAACAAACACCGCCGCCGAATCGGAACCTCTTTACTTTTAGGTGTGATGTTACAGTCATTTAGAAGATAGATGCGGGGCGTCTTCATTTTATCAGTGAGTCTACGACCAAAATATGGCAAAGTATATATAAACTAGGCTGCTTAGATAGGCCCTTAAGCTATCGGCAATTTTACATGTGGCGCCTAGCTTTATTATTTTTGTGCAGGCGGTCCTGTACTTTTCTTCTTATTTGGACAGATCCCACTAGACCTAATTTTTGGCTAAAATACGCTAGTAAAATAAGCTTTATTGCTTCAAGCATCACGGTGAAGTAGTATATTATCGCAAACTTACAGCAAAGAATAACGTTAAATGGTATGTTACTACATGTGTAAAATGACTAGTTTGTCTGCAGCTACCCAATTTATTATAGGGAGGCCCAAAATGTAAGGGAATGGCATTTAAATATTTTACGTTAATAAAATAAACACAGGTAACTTTCACCCCAACCACCCTACCCCACCCCATCCTGCCCCACCAAACGGCCCCCACTGCCATCCCCCACCTGCCCCTGCCTACCACAGCCCCCACCCCACAACCATTTGAATTTGAGATGAAAAAATGAGTTCTTCAATTAATCAAGAACTCGAATTTGAGGTAAAAAAATGAGTTCATTCAATTGATCTATAACTCCAAGTAAAGGTGCCAAAAATGGGTTCTTCAATTAATCAAGAAGTCAAAATTTAGGTACCAAAAATTAGTTCTTCAACATTTAGTGCACTTGGTTTAAAAGTTGCCAGCGAAGGAAGAAGTCTGACGTATGCTGCACAAATTTTATCATCTTAATTTAATGTTTTACTCTTTGAAATTGGTGGTGATTATCTTACCATTATTTTGTCATCTTTTCCATCAAGTTTCATTTGTTCAGTTGTGAACTTGGTCAAATTTAATAAATTTGGGGCTGGTCATGTGAACTTGGCTAAATTTATTGTTCAGTTGAAATGCAGCTAAATTGTCTTTCTAATATGTGATCAGATAGGTAATGGGGATGGCTATGGGAAACGAGGCAAGGGTGGGGAGGTGGTGGTGGTAGGGACCATGAATAGGGTGAGATGTGTTAAAAAGAAATATTTGAGAAGTCTTTATTTTTAGTTATGTAAAATATTAAAAATATTAAAATATTTTAAAATAACAACCTTTATTATTTTATGTCTTGTTAGGCTTAAAATAATTCGTTTTAATAGTTTAAAGGTGAAAATTATGTGAAGAGTGAGATGTCAGGGCAATGTCATGAGCTGTCGCTGAGAAAAATAAGTTAGAAATCGTAAAAATTAAGCGATAATTTAGGAACATCGGCCAAAATCCTGAATTCTACCTATAATATAGGTAGTACTTCGTATATAGCTATAGAGTTAGAATTATTTCGTTTTAATGGGTTATTAAATTACCTGGTAGACGAATAGTTCGAGTATAACTCCTACTGCGAACTAGCGGGAAAATTGCAAGTTTATCATATACTCTCTCGATTTAATTTCTTGTCATGAGTTAAAATATTTATTCCTCAACCATAATTGATAGGGATGTTTACTTTTCCACACACATTAAAAAAAATTAAATTCCTATCACAATACTGTTAAATGATTAATTAAGCATGGCGTAATAAAATGTGAATTACGTAGAATATGTATATATGTAAAATAAAAACGTAATTGTATTGACATCGCAAACCCGTTAGAGCGTGAATAGAGATTTACATGGGAGATTGTCAGGTGAGGCTTCTTCCCGATTTAACGAAGAAAGGTTTGCCATAACTGCTTTTATTAATCTCTTTTGGTATGTGTTTGATAAATATTGTTGCCAGATGTCGTTAGATGGAGAATAGTATGCATATATAGGTAGAGGAGAACCTTCGACTCTTCGTCGTAGTGCCATATCAATATCCATCAAAGTTAATAATGTAATGATTTGTAAATAAGTACTTGATTTATGCTTGGTTTGCGATATTAATATGATAATAAACATCTCTGTATTGACCATATTAATGAGGAAAATTCTGTTTTTTTCTTGAAATAATATTATTACATTTGAAAATAATATTCTTACAAATACTCATTCTCCCTCCACTCAAAATTATTCTAAACGAGAACCTAAAATGAGATTTCTATTTTGAGAATATACCTCTATCATTTAGGGATGGAGGGAGTATTTTATTATGGATTGAATAATATTAATAATATATCCTAAAAGATAATTTATCAAAAAGAAATTTAGTTGATTATGGAGATAAAAAATATTTTATTTAGGGACAAAATTGAAAAGATTAAAATAAAGTTACATCGAAATACTATATGATCAAGTAAAAAGGAAAGATAAATTTTTAACACATAATCAAATAAATAAAAATGGAAAGAATATTTCATTAACACGGTCAAAATTATTTTCAAGACCCCAATCGTATAAGGCTACCATGGAAATAGTCATCCATCATGCACAAAATAACTAACCGTATGGAATGGATGGTCGGTTTACCGTGCCTTGTATAGTGGAGCCGAGGAAATATAGCAACCCATTTAACTCCGTTCATCCAAAAAAAAAAATTCAATTTTTAGTACGATTATTGAATTTTTTAAATCAAAATATAATAGATTATATAATACTAAATTTATTTTAATTTAATAAAAGAGTGTTGACTTAGTAATAAAAAAAACTCAACTTTAATATTTAAATTATTATTATTTAAATATTTTATTTATGGTCCGTTAAGATTGGGGTGAATGTAGGTTAATTTTTTAAGTTTATCTTATTTGAGGTTTCATTGTTTATATTTATTTAGGTTAATCGAGGTTTAGATATTCACCTCGATTCACCTTATTTTTATTAATGTTCACATTGGAGTGTCATGTAGGTGAATGATATTTATAGTTAGATTTAAACTCATTTCACCTCGATTTACCTCAACAGATAAAATAATATTCAAACAATATTTGAAACATTCATATAGATTTAACTCAAGTTTTTAAATTTTACTCTCATTATATAAACGTTGTATAAAATCTAAATCTACTCTAACATCAAATTGCACATGGCTCTTACTAATGACTGACAAAAATGTTCAAGGGTTCCCCTTCAGGTCTCACTCAATTAAAAAAATCATTTGAGGAAAGTGTGACAAGGTAGAGCAAAGTTCCTAGAGTCTCGCAAATATCACTAAGACCATCTATAATAGAAGGATATTTTAAAAAAAAAAAATTTGAGATTATTCTTTCATGTCCCATCAAATCTCTGTTATCTTTTCTTTCATGATTTGAAAATAAATGATTGTTTAAATAAAAAGTATTTTGTGGGATATAACCTCCATAGAAATTGTAAAATGCATTGAAAATGTAAGCATATTGAAATTATAAAAATATATATTAAAATTGTAAATAATCAGCGTATGAAAAAATAAAAAATAGATGATAATATTTGAGACGGGAAAAATGGCATTCTAGAGTAAAGGGCATCTTAATAAATCATTCAATTTTTTCTTTTGTCCATATTATTCACATATTACCCCATCATATATGTACATTCTCTCTCATATTTGATTTATCATATTTTTAATTTTATGATTTAATTAATAAAAACTAAGGTAATATATAACTATTTCAATAATGTAAAATTTAAACAACTATTGCATTATACCCAAATAATTATTATTACATTAAAATCATACCATGATGACATGATCTTATTAAAATAATACTTATTGAAAGATGATAAGAAGGAAAAAAATTGTGAATTTTTTTTTTATGTCCAAATAAGGTGAAACAAGTTTCTATTTATAGAGGGTAAAAATATGTAAAACAATAATATATTTTTTATTTTTTTAATATCAATTTTTGGATCTGCTATTTATTTTGTGGTTGATAATATGAAATAGTTAAGATATATTTTATTTTTCTATTTATCTTGACTCATTTGTGAATTTTTATATGTATAATATGTCCATTTTGCCTATAAGGTAAATCGAATAAAGAATAGTATATTGAATATTTCGGGGAATGTAAAATCCTTCAGCTGGGCCAGGAAAGGTGTGCCAAAACGAATTGCATAGTATATCGATATATAAATTCGGGTTTGGTTTTAATTCTTCAAAAGCCACTTATGTGGAGTTAGTTTGAAATCAAGCAAACAAACGTTTAAATCAAACCATGGAGAAGTGAATAACACCCTCTAGCCATGGAGGAATATAGAGAAATTACAAGGGATCCATTATTTGGGCGTTTGGTTTTAAGGTCAGTTTTTCAAGCTTGAGTTGTGGACTTGGCATTTCCTCAAACACTAATCACAACGCAAATTAATTTTAGGGTTTGAAATTAGGTTTAATTTGTGTTTTACTCCCCTACACTATTACAAATTGTTTCGAAGTGTTTTTTTAACACGTAAGCCCCAATCGTGGGTTTAATTTAAAAAAGGAAAAAGGGGTCCCTATTTTGACAAGTTGGCAGGTTCGGACTAGATTAACTCTTTTGAGGTGAGGTTATATAATCATCTAATAATACATACTACAAGAACAACCAAATAGGAAAATAATGCTGCACCGGTGCACCCTAAGACAAATTTAATTATATAATCATATATTAATGCCGAGCCTTTTCTAATTGGAGATATGAATGCAATGTTGGCTCTTTCTCATGCATTAATAACGACTCTTGTCTTTAACAAGAAGAAATTTCCCATCCGGAAACAAAACCTAATCTAGCTAGAAGTATGAGAGGTACATACATTAATAATCGGAGCTATAGTCACTGGATTCTTCTATTATAGGCACAGCAGCACAGCAGAATGACTCCTTGTCTTTAACGAGGAGACAACTCCCATCGGGATTCCATTTCAAATCAATCACTGAGAACATAGGTAAGGGAACTGCGATACAATATGCACCTGATGGAGTCCACATGTACAAATGAGAGCTACCTGTACAAAGGACCAGTCGAGTACTTGAAGGGTCCCAAACTGCAGCGCGGATAGGATCTTTTTGTATTAAGATTGCAGCAAGCTCAAGATGGTTGATATCCCAAATCCAGAGAACCGTTGGCATGTTGTCATTGCGAGTACAGATGAATCGACTATCATAGCTCCATGACATAAGACCTGCAGTTTATTTGGAGCATTACAGTTAGTTATTGGGATGATATGAAATAACAGTTCATGATCAGAAGCTTGGACAACTATTGGGAAAAGGCAGAAACTTATATTGCCGAGCAACGACAGATGGAATTATTGAGTCGTGAAACAAGCAGATGCTGCTTGATGAAAAATTGAATTAACAAAAAAAAATGACACAGAAACTGGAGAGCCTTGGACCCAGGACCTTTGGAAGGTCTCTCATAACCACTAGGGATGAAACCTGGTCTATATTTGCAGAGAAATTATTAACATAAGATGTGTGATTTAATACAAAAACCATATCATAGTTTTTTAACTTGCCCTATTGATGTGATCCAGTGATCAGAGAGGACTATGTAAATGCATCAGTCTTCAAGGAGGAAATTAAAAAGAGTCTGTAAGAACAGAAATAGGCGCTTACCAATTCCTTGCTTTGGATTTGGTTTATCAGCAGGAGGCTTCTGTGAAGGAAGAGTTATTGGCGCTTCAGTAACATCATACCTAACTTGAGTAAGTGTTTCAGAAGTATTATCTGTAACAGGAGAATAAACAAATTATGGCAGTGATGAAGATACAACAACCATTATCACTTGCACAGAGCAGCTAATGTCATTTTCTGAAACATAATGTTTCCTTTTTTTGTATGATTACTTCAAAAGAGAACCTTTCATTCTAACTATGAAATAGTAGCAAAACAAGAGAAATATTCCTCCAAAGTGGTATGTTATAAAAGGGTAACCAAGCAAATAGAGAACCAATTCTTCATATATATGTATAGAACAATCCCAGGGTATGCTAGCTACACATTAGTGGCAAACCATATTTATCATCATCGATATTTATTTCAGACAAGAAAAATGTACAACCTTGAGCATGAAGCAAGGGGCACAAAACAAAGGATTCTATATAAGCATAAGGGCACAAACAAATAGAACCCTTTATAAGTATCGCAGGTCAACATCAGCTAGATGTATATCAAAGCATATTCATCATGTTTGTTCATAAGTGCAAAACATAAACTGCCCTCATGGCCTAAGTCAACAGCATAGGATTCAAACGGTATTTACATTGCAATTTCAATGATGTAGCAGACATAATGGGTCTATGGGAAATGAAATGTCAGATGAAGTCCATATTTTCTAAAAATCTCCTCCAAAGCTTACCAGTATCACGTCTGGTAAAATCATCAGAAAATGATAATTCTGACATATCAAACTGTAAAGGCTCATCAACCTCCTGCAATTGAAGAGATGCCAAGTAGATTAATGTCACTTCCACATGATAGCAAAATAATTATATATATAAAAGATAAAAACCTTGAAAACAGCAGCACAGCAAGGTCCACGAACTGTGGATGGGTGAATAAATTCTGCAAATACTTTCCATGTCAAGTGATTCAGAATCCTTAACATCTGATCATAACTTCCAACTGCTAGGTATTGACTACATGGTGACCATGAAACACTTTTTACACCTAGTCCACTTTCATATGCTTGATATCTTGATAAACATCTGCCATCTGGGGAATATATCAGTACCTGAACCAACCATATCAAACAAGACTTGTTAGATAAAAATATTCATGTATGCAGAAAGAAACTCCTTGCTTATTTGGTACAACCTTGTTCAACTGGTTAGAGTGTGAGCAAACATTATAAAATGAATCAATGCCCTTGGCCATGCAGGAAAAGGACATGATAGCAAGTAAGAGCATAATACTAGAGTTGTATTTATTAAAAAGGTATGAGGAAGTGGACAAAGCCCACCAATCTTTTAAGTTTTAGCCACATGCAGTTGGAGATGGTCCTGAAACTCAGAAGCATCTCTAATCTTTTGATTGGAGGTTAGTAATAAAATAGAACACTCAATAGAAGCTAAGCATAGGGTCAATTAAATTACCTTATATTCCAGAATAGAGTCCCAGATCACTATGGCACTATCATCTGGTGACCATTGGATGTCGGCCACATCAATTGTATCTACAGCAAATACACTTACTATCTCCCATGTGTGGCATGATATTAGATTGACATAATCTTTACAATCACGTCTTGTGCAAATTGCAGCAAATTTCCCATCTTTGGTGAACGATACCCCCTTAGAACCATGTTTTGGCCATTGAATATGTATGCATGCTGTGTTTAGCAATGACCAAACTGTTAATCTGAGTTGGAAATCAGATGTGGTCAGTATGTGGCGACTATCAGGACTCCACCTTGCATAAGATATACCAGCAGGACCCTCATCTATTTTGCAAGTCCACTCAGGTTGTGACAGTGACCATGCTTGTATCATTGGTTTTTTGTAGAGACCACAGAGTACATACTCAGAATCAAGGGCCCATTCAATATAAGATATCTTGTCTACGCATGAAAAAAGCTGTACCACCTGGTTGTGATAAGTTATGTGTCAATAAGCATAACTAGAAACTGCTTCAGTCTCTACTATTTTCTAAAACCATCTAAATGTGCCAGACGTCTGGCAATGCTAACAAACTTGATCGTATGATGTGGTAAAACATATACTCCAATTAATATTCAGCATGTTCCCAGTTAAAGATTCTCAAAGGGTCTAGAATAAAATCTTTACCTAACAAGATGAACACATTTATCAGATGTTATACAGCTAATCTCAACATGTTGAAGAACTTATGTCACCAGTAACACTCACTATCACAAATGGGGACCTCTGAAGTAATGTCCACAGGCGCACAATAGTTGGATCCAAAATGATCAAAGTTAGTAAAACACATGTAGGACAGTAAGATTTGAAACTCGTGTAACCAAAAGAACTAGACTAAGTATCATGCAATAACACATTATTCCAAAAACTGGAACATGATCAGGCGAATTTCAAGGTTGAAATTCATCTGACAAGGGGTGGAACTAGAGGGGGGGGAGCACTGGCCCCCCTAGAACTTGAAATCTGTATATATATTTTACATTTCATATTTAAAATCAAACAAGGATGTAGCTCAGTTGGCATAGCGAACCAATGCAAGTTTGAACCTTTCTAATCAAGAATTTTAATCAGCACATGAACTTTTTAGACCATTTTTTTTAAATTTGCCCCCCTTAATTTAGTTTTTTAAATTTACCCCCCTTCCAGTTCTATCCTGGTTCCGCCCCTGCATCTGACCACATAGATGTACTATACGGTGGGAAATTATCAAGAATGGCACATTTTAGCAATTGTGTGTATTTTTAGCCCACTATATTAAAACGATCAAAATATAGCACCTAGTATTTTTCCCGGCTAAATATACTAGTACATCTGTATCTACATGTATCTAACTATATCCTCTGTATATTGTATCTACCTGTATCCAGGGGTATTTTATACTTAAAAACATGAAGGGTGCTGTTTTTTGCAATTTTTAATAATTTGTGCTAAAACTGCAAAAATGATGATAAAAGGTGTACTTTAAATTTTCACCAAATATGACTCTGTTGTATACTGCATCTACATCTTCAATTAACTATTCCAAATCTAAGCAAACAAAACGGAACCTCAAAATACCTTTTTCATAATTTTCCCTAATTCCGCCAATTCATCCGCCCCTAATCCAAAAGTGGTCATGAAAAACAAAGGGAACTCTTAAAACCCAGTAAACCAAATCTTTCAGTATATCTCAAATACTACTGCCTCCCTTTTAAAAACATTGTCCAGTTTGATTTTCAATGGTCAACGATATCAAACTTTATAGTTTTAGTTGACACACATAACTTTGATTTGAATCAAAATTAGCATGTCCATACTAAAGTACATTAAGAATACTACCATTTAATTATTTTTCACAAAATATTATATAACATATATGAAAATAATGGAGTCCAAAATTTAATAGTCTAACCACCAAATGTCAAAACGAGTAGAACAATTATACGAATCTTAAATCTGCTGCACAACCCATGTATTCAATTACATACTAGTCGACCGACAGTATAAGTAAAACATGCAGCTGGTACAACATTAACCAAATAACCATAAAAATTGACAAAAATAGATAATGAGGTACCTTAAGAGTGAGCACATCACGAATAACAAGACGATAATCCTGAGCAACAGCTAAGAAACGAGCATTTGGCGAAAACACACATGGACCCGACTGCTTATATGGTTCTGTAAACTCCATTTTCACTATTTTCAATTTTCAAACAACCCAATAAATATATGTATATCTCTAAATTTAAGGAACGAGGTTTGAACCCGTAACCTTTATCTTAAAGGCGACTGTCTAACTAGTATACCAAATCCGCACTTGAAAATATTCTCTTACAGTGGAGTGCCTAAACAGTACACTAAATTGGCACCCAAAAATATTTTCTTAAAGTGAGTGTCTAAGCAGTACACCAAACCCGCACACGAAAATATTTTGTTACCTAACCACTACACCAAACCCGCACATGGAAATATTTTGTTAGACGAGTGGGCCAAACCCGCACACGAAAATATTTTATAACAGCCGAATGTCTAACCAATACACCAAACCCACACCCGAAAATATTTCGTTACACGAGAATGCTTAACTAGTACACCAAATCCGCACCAGAAAACATTTCGTTACACGAGATTGTCTAACCAGTACATCAAACTCGCACCCGAGAAAAAATATGTTCTGTTAGTTTTAGCTCTAGTTTTTCAATTGACAACTGAAATGGACATTTTATGTTGTGAATCGATCTGTAAGAAAGAAGAGGTTTGGTAGTTGGATCTGAGAGGTTGTGTAATAATGGAAGTAGAGAGAAACAAGTTGTACAAAGACAGCAATTGATTTGGGGAAAATGAATTATTAGCAATAGGAATGAGTGTGGAAGTGTTATGTAAACGTTGGATTCTTGGTTTTTAAAATATTTTGAACACCAATGCTTAATTTGAAAATTATATGCTCCCTCTTAATAATTTGGAGTTATAAAATAACTAGAAGAATAATACTATAGAGAACACTAGAACTGTTATAAAATATAAGCTTTATAAGCCCAAGTAGAGAGAATGAGAAAGAAAGAATTTTTCGTATATATCACATGTCACGTAGGGTCTTTTATTTATAAGAACCCCATGATGATAAATTAATAATCAAAAGCTCTTATACTCATCTAAAACTGAAATAATTGGCTTGTCCAAGTAATTCGATAAATATTCATAACAACTCCGCTTGGATGTTCAATCATAAGAAACATAGTACGTTAAAAGCGCTACTTGCGGAAGCAGCGGGGGGATAAAAAGCGCAGTGAAGGAGAAAAGAGTCACGTTATTTTGTCTGACTTTATCGTGTTCTTCAAATTTAAAGCGCTTTATCGGGGAAAGCGTTTGGAATGAAACCTCGATTTAAGGAGGAAAAGAGTACAACTTCGTATTAACTCCCACCGTGACGCGTCGCTCGGCGTCACTTGGTCGATGTAATTAAATGCTTTTGGATAACTTTTCGAATGTTGAGGTAGGGAGAGATTTAGTGAATATATGTAGGATTATTCTGGTCAATTGGTTGGACATCGATTTCCGCGATTCTTTTTGAAGATGCGTGGGTGAAGAAGAATTTTTGGTGAAATATGTTTCGTTACATATTTTGATATATCATTCTTTGTGTCTGGCATGAGAATTATCTTCATCTGAGGATCGCCGGGACCCGACTTTTCGGAATAATAATCCCTTTGGTATTTTTTGGATGATAGATCGCAGTTCTTAGCCAGACGTTAGCGACTTACGCGCCGTGTATTGCCAATAAATATCGATCAAATGATCGAGATAATTAATTTATTCATATATAATATGTTTTAAACATGTATATCATGGATGAATAAATTGAGCAGAAATGCGCTTCCATCATGGATTGTATTTATATAATTAATATGATTAAAAAGCATATTATATAGAATAAATTAATTATCTTAATTATATTTAAACATGTATATCATGGATGAATAAATTGAGCAATGCAAACAGTGATATATCTTATTGTCTAATTATCAAATAATATAAACGATTTTAATTGCTTATTCAAAAGATCAAATCTAATTGAATTTAAAATTCAACTTCGAATTTTATGTCACTATATAAGTATTTAATTATCAAATAATTCTATACTTATATCTAATTTAAATATTTTAAAATTTTTCAATTAATTCTAATGTAATTAGAAATATTTAATTGTAATAAACTAAATTAAAATAAAATTAATCCGAGATGAAATTAATTTCAAATTAATTTAATCGATGTCCCAAGCTTTATCTTAACGAGAAGCGAAAGTCGGCCGTGGAAGGCTAATAGACGACCAGCGATGGTATGATCACCAATGATGAACAGAATCTTAAGAAGGACAAAGCTGCCAACTCTGTTCGATCATTGCGTGGTATGATTTTGATGATGAAGCGAAGGAACCTTAAGAAGGGAAAGGCGCTTAACTTTGTTACGATGGTACAAAATGAAACGGTTTCAAAAGCGGCAGTGGAAGGCTAATAAAACCAACCAACTACTTGACCCAGAGATCATCAAGAAGAGTTTCAAAGGAATGACAAATGTCATCATTTGTGGGGTTATATAGGGCAATGGAAGGCCAGGCTAATGAAGTACTTGTGAAAGAAGAATAGCCACAGTACCCATTCGACTACGGTATTTACGTTATTACTCTAGAAACTTCTTACTCTAATACTTGGGTGTTAGACCTTGCCAAGGGTTGGAGTACTCATATTTGTCGAAATGTGCGGCACTGAGAATAAGGAAGCTATTTGGATAAAGGGGAAGTGGACTTGAGGGTTGGCAACGGATCAAAGTTGATGCGACTTACGGGTCTACTAAACTAGCATTACCTATACGGAATTAAATCTTGTTTTTTGAACAATGTTTATTTATTTTGTACACAGTTGAAAGCGAAATATTATTTCCATTTTTTCGTTTAACTTTGGATGGCTTTTCAGACATTTCAATAAATGTCGAATGTTGCTTTTCTTTCGAGATGGGATAATTTACTTATGGTATTCTTCACGTTTGAAAATGGTCTATCGTGTTGAACCTGAAACTAGAACATATAACGTGAATATTAAAAGGAAACGAATGAGTTGAATCAGCATTACATCTCTGCGAGGCTTGGTCACATTAATACTTAGAGCGGATGGTTCTCTGAGTTGGATGAATTTGAATCATTCGACACGTAGAGAGTAAATGCTTGATGGAAGCGAAGATAACGAAGTTACCACCATTTGAAACGGTGAAAGGCAGCGGACTTGTTAGAATTCATGCGTACCGACGTATGCGGAACAACGAACACCCTTGCAAGAGGAGGTTTCTCATACTTTATAACCTTCACTGATGACTACAACAGATATGGTTACATAAATCCGTTGAAGCATAAACATGAAGCTTTTGAAATGTTCAAAGAGCTTCAGAAGGAAGTAGATAACTAACTCAACAAAACAATCAAGGTTCTCCGATCTGATAGAGGCGGATAATAATTGACACATGACATTGAATCACATATGAGACGCTGTGGTATAATATCACAGCTCACTCTTGCAAGAACACCTCAACATAATGGTATATCTGAAAGGAGGAATCGAACCTTTTAGACATGGTTCGATCAATGATGAGTATCTATTCTACTAGCGATCTAGCATAGGGGATATACGTTAAATTTCTGATGCATACACTAAATAAAGTTCCATGAAATCCAACTCCTTTAACTTGCGTAGAGATGTGGTTTAAAAAACTCCAAAGATAGCATATGAGAATTTGGGGCCGGTGAACTCTATGTTAAGAAGGATTAACAAAACCAGCTAGGACCCCGAATCCGACAAAATAACTTTTTTCATTGTATACCCTAAAGGAAACTCACAGGGTAGTACTTATCGAGGAAAGCGAGAACAAAATCTTTGTTGCTCGTCTTGGTCTCTTTCCTTGAAAGGAGTACATGGATAAATAACTCATGAACAACAGACTTGTTCAGAATAAGAGGAGGTTGCTAGCAGCGCTGAATCTCCTCGAGTGGATCCATAGCACACATAGAAAGAAGTTCCGCTTTCAGCCAATGGAAAATCGTGGATGAACCTCACGAGGAATATGAAACTGACCAGGGCGATCAATGGGGCTAGAGTATAGAACCCGGGCGATAGATGAGTGCAGAGGAAGCTTTCTTAGTTGAGTGGCGAGGCCTTAATCTGAAGAAGCAATGCAGAAGAAAAGAGGCCGATGAATAGTGCTTTTAGCCATGAAATCAAAGTCGACAAAATGTACCCATGACGAGGTATGGACGTTAATAAGATTGCAGAAGGTCTTCCAGTTTATCTGGTACGGAAATGGGTGTTCAGGCATTAAGGTGGATAAAAGATGGAAGCGTCCATATTTATAAGGCTAGACTAGTAGCCAAATGTTTCAAATAGATTGAGGCGATTATGATGAAACGCCTACCATTGGTGTGAAGTTTAAATTCATTTGAATTACGGTAGCCATTGTTTAATACGACTCACACAATATGGCGATTGATGGAAAAAGGAGGCATTCTTGAATGGGAATCTTGAAGAGGACATGTACATGGCCGCGACCTCCCGGGTTTCACGTGTCCAAAGGACCCTAAGAGCGTGTCACGAGCTACGGATCCATTTATGGGTGAAGCGTCGTTGAGAGTTGAAATCTTCATTTCAATGAAAAAATCAAAAGTTTTGGATTTGTTAGAAATGAAGAAGAAGATTCTGTGTATACAAAGAAGATTAATAGAACCGTATTTCATTTATGGTCCTGTATGTAGATGACATACTAATTATTGGAAATGATATACATATGCTTAAGTCGGTCGAAGCATGGTTAATGAAATGTTTCTGATGAAGAAGAACCTAGGAGAAGCCAATCGTTCTTGGAATCCAGATACATAGGAATACGTTCAAAGCTCATTGGACTGAGCCAAAATACTATATTGTTCGATTCTTTGCATAGATTCCGTATGAAGAGCTCAAAGAAGGTATCTTCCCATGAGGCATGGAATATCCCACTCGGTCGTTCGAGAAAGACGGTCAGCTACGGAAACTTCGGATAAAGCGCGTAAGGTAAAGTTTTGTTGGATTTTACAGATTAAAATAACATTACATATTATACAGATCTGGATTCCAGGAACAATACGAGATTACAAAAATAATAATTCAATGATATATATTTTATGTACCTTACACCTTGTAGTTGAAGTGGAATATGATCAGAGAAGTCTTGTCCAACCAAAATAGGTGAGTTATCTACAGAAAAGTCGCATGACGATTGATCAAATCCTTTCGCCGGTTTTACTAGAACAATTAAAGTGAATAAAGTAATTTAGGAGAAAGAAAAATTCATGATTTTTCTTCCCCCGTTATAGAATCGAGGAAACGATAATATGGGTGGTGGGGAGGAGAAGGGTTTTTTGCTTTTTAAATGCTTTTTTGAAAAAAAGATGATTAATTGAACTCTTAAGAAAAAACTCTAAGTTGGTGGCCTTTAAATAAAGTTTCAAACCCTAAATTAGGTCCATAGAAAAGCAAAAAGCTTCGCCCCACTTTTCCTATTATTTTCATTAATTTATGGGGTAAAATTTCATAATTAGAATTTTACCCCAATATTTTCTTACAATTACACTTTAACCCTAAATTTATAATCGGATTATAGTTTGACCTGTTGTAAATGCGAGCCTCTTAGGCTCGATTAACAAGAGTAATATATTAATTTATGTGCTTAGAACATTATATTTAATATATAGATTATAAAGATGACAAATGAACCATCATGACCCTTTAATTTGATGCGAGTTAATCTAATATGTCGAGATTTAATCGAACAATCGAATATATATCTTAATTTATCTTATTTGAATATAATTAAATGTAAGAAATGTCCGATTTGTACAATCAAATTATTCAGGCGTATTTATGAGGATCTAATATCACAAAGTATTTCAATAGTTCGTATCTTCCGGCCGTAGGATCTATCGTATGTTACGTATTTGTGTACACGACCAGACATTACTTACACTTTAAGTGTAACGAGCTGTTTCTAATCATGTCCAGGTGACGTACATTGGACAGCGTTAAAGGCTATCATTAACTACTTGAGAAGAACTAAGGATGTATGTCTCGTGTACGGAGGGGAGAATGAGTTGTTAGTCAAAGGCTACACCGATGCCAATTTCCAAACCGACAAAGATAATTCTAGATCTGATGCGGTTATGTATTACTTTGAGCGGTGAAAGCAGTGTCTTGGTCTAGTTCTTGAGAAAGACACGTAGGCTGATTCACGACAACGGAAATTTGATGCGATTCTGACGTCGGAAGCTACAAAGGGAGGCTGGCTGGATCGAAGTTAAGTAAGTGAACTTGGGTGGCCTAGCATTGAGAATCCAGTCTCACCGGCCTATTATGCGACAATCTTGGTGCATTGCTCGGGCCTAAGGAACGAGAATGCGTCATCGATCGAGCATGTACTTTGGAAATACCATCTCGTCGGAACATGTGCATTTGAAAAGAGGATATCTAATGAGCATAGCAAAGTAGACCTGAGGCGACAATTTAAGCGGAACTCCTTAGCTTGAACCCACAACTCCAAATCAAACATAATAATAAGCACATACTGATGCGGATTGAAAAATATATGTAGTCTTGTTAGGTTTAGTGGGGAGCCAGCCGTTTGTCTTTATAAATGTTTCAATTGTCCAGAGACAATGTAGATTTCTAGCTTCTAAATTCAATAAATATATTTACCTTGTTTATATATTTGTATATATTTATACTTTAGCATATACATATATACTTTATTGACCAAGCAATGATAAGTTGATTCCACTAGCAATCTAAAGTTCTCTAGAGAGGTCTTCGAATACATGATCCGAACAAGAAATCCTCACAGCTCAAGTCAGAGAACAAAAGAGATTGCTAGGTCCACTAGTTAAGGTGTTCAACGATTGGAATCGAACACCAAGCACGACTGAGTGCATGATTGATTATGCGGATCACGATTCTTGGATGGGGCAGAGTGTACTCTAATCAATCGCTGGCGAATCCGTGTCGGAGTAGTTTGAGTGTAGGGCTGGGCTGTGGCCAGGTCAGTGAAAACTTAGAAGATAACTTTATATCAATATCCTAAGAAGATTCTCGGAACTTGTGGTTAAATGGCGATTCTACGACTGCGTGACGGTATTTCATTTACAAGAGTGGTGTATTATTTTAATACATCCAAATTTCTTACGCCAAAAGGAAGACTATAACGCGACATTGTGTTGATATGCTACAAATGCTGGGATGGAAAGGCATGCGTTATATGAAAAGGATTTGTACAGCGCATTAATAGAGTGGTTTTCTAATATCTTGGTGAATTAATGGCAATTGTGATGGCCGTCTCCGAACTTCAGTGATGGATATCGTATTAATTCGTGAAGCCAAAACTACGGTTGCGAGTTTAGTGATAATAATCTTATCATAAACATTTGTTGGAAAACGATGCAGCGGAATCGATGAGTACAAGTAATCATCCAGGCAGTGGGAGTATTGAAAATATGAGATATTTGAAATAATAATCCCGATTGTTCAACCGATTAACTCATTTTTAAGTTTAAGTTTATGTATATGTTAGATTATATGGTAATGTTCGTATTAGGATACTTTCGATGTATTGAAGGGTTTTATGATGATGAGCTTCTGGGGTCCCCTCGTAATCAATATACTATCAAAATAATGTTGAGTTAACATTTATTAGTATATGACTTTTTGTCGATCAGACACTAAAGTCACCTTTGTCTGACGAGAATTGATCATAATTTAATTATAACTTTTCGAGATTTAAAATAAGAACTATATGAGAACATTGGAGCAAAATTTAATTGTTGGAACTAAAGCTCCTTGTTCGACTAAAATAGCTAAAGGATGGATTCCAGAATGTTCTTCTTAACCACATAAGATGTCTTGATTTTAGGGATAAGAACTGGAAGGTTCTGAACCTTACCTATGTTTGACTATTTTGAGGGAAAAGGAGGTGGAAGGATTTTTTCCACTTCTCTTTCAAAGCAAAAAAAGTAGGAATTTTGGTGCCTATATAAAGACCACTTTTTGGTGATGAAAAATTGTTCATTCACTTTTGGTATTCACTTCTCCTTTGAGAAATAGTGAAAGTCAAAAGCTCCTGCTCTCCCTTTTCTCTCTTTTTAGTCGGAAGCTAGTAGGTGTAAAATCCTTTTGGATTTTTCTGTCCAACCTCGTCTACAGTTTAATATTTTAAAGGAGTTCTAGTAAAACTCCCGGAGGGACTTGTTCGCTCGTTGGTGTGGACAATTCCTAAAGGCATTTTGCTTTGGATGCTCGTGGGATCTTTATCATATTATTCCGCTACTATTCTAATTATTCCCGAAGAACGATACATATATTTTCTGTCTCATTAATTCTTGTTTATACAACTTATAGTGATCATGGAATTCATATTCATAATATTATTAGAATATTATTTATACATTAAAAATACCTACACATACAAACATTTTAATTACTACTAAGATGCTCTTAGACATTTATAATATGAGTCTTCTAAGTAACTTATTCATTAAACGCAAAAGAACATGTGAAGTGTGATCTACACCCCAATGGTTATGTCGTGCTTGAATGTTTCCGCTCCTTCCCTTTTGTTTCTTTAGTCTAGCTATTTGCAGATCATGGGGTGAATATAATTCCACCATAGAGATTTTCCGCGTTGAAAATTTTGGCCTATTTTACCTTTATCGAATATATGCAACATGCGGTCAAATAGTTTTCAACGACCCGCGGTGGGCCCCCAGTTGGGGCCCGTCGCGGCCGCCTTATCAGTCATGCAGCCGATGGATACTTGATAAAATGACTTCTTTTACATCATAAATAAAACAATATAACTCGTCTAAATCGGGTGAACTAACGATAGTACAATAACGTTGAAACTTCGTAATATAAATACACATCAAACAATTTGTTATGAGTCAATAATAATTATAAACAATAGAAACTTCAAGAAGATAAAAGTATAGTATTGGTCTTGACCACCGTGCGCCGTCTTGGCCAGTGCGGCGACTACTCGACGATGCGTATACTGGTCGTTTCCGCGACAACCTAGGCATGAAGCATCGCCCATAGGGAAAATAGGAAGTCGGCTAAAAGTGAGTGATGAAAATAAATGCTTGCTTGAGAAGTTAACCTACGTCCTTGAATAAGAAATATTTAGATTCTGCCTATTTAGAGGCTATATCACAGTATTATTTTATAGATTTACTTGCCACAAAATAAAACTTTCCTTATTGGAGCTTTCCTAAGCGCTTACCGATAACCCTTTCACGTCAACAACTTACTACATATTTGCAGTACACCTTAATTACAAAGAGGTATTTCTCTATACATTATCTTTCGGAAGTATAGCTAATTCCCAAATATAATATACACCTCAAGCGCACAATAGCTTAAACATATATCTTAACTTCGTAACTCAATGCATATCACGACTCAATCACTTATCTTTGATTCGCTTTAAAGTACCTCTTTCCCCATTTAATCATCACTTTCACTCACTATGACAAAGTAATGTTAACGCCATAAGACCTTCCCGAATATATAAACATTTCTTGTAATATGGTAGTAATATATCTTGAATCGGATAACCTAAGAAATGCAGTTTATCTTCTCGGATTTTTCCATTTAATTATCGGAACTTACATTACCTCCGTAGTATCGGTCGTGGTTAGATCAGAGTACTTATATTCTAGCACGTTTGAATCCATTTTTCCACCGTATATATATATAAAACCTCGTAACATCATCGGCCAGTTAGCGTAAACTTCGGTTTATAATTTACGCTCTAATGTTTCTAGATTTCAGTATCTCGTCCATTAGCCATAAGATATAAGAACATATCTAAGGCGATGTGAAATGCGGTAAGGTTACAATGAAATAAATACGTATCCACGAGAAAAATAGTTCGCAGAGACGAAATTTCGGCCTTAAAAATGAAGTATAACCATCAGCGGTATTTGCTAGCCTGGCTGACAAGGAATTAGGAATAATTAAATGCGTAGTCAAATATGAATAAAATACATGTATGCGAGATTGCTCGGATAAAAGTCTCTGATATAATTCCACATGAAGTCTCGAGACATAACACGTGAATATATAATAGAGGGTTCCGATAAAGCACTTTACTTGATCCATGAAATGAAATCACGAGACTCAGCCAGCGACTAAAAATCCACAATTAAGTGAACCTCACATCTGCCATATCCCGCGGTATACACGTCTGTCTTGGCATATACCAATCGTCTACTTGAGGGAGATAGACGAATCAACAATCACCTCGCACTTATCACAGCGGTATAAGGCAGAAACGCGCTTATACGCAAAGTATAAGGCACGCGCGCGCTTATACACAAAGTATAAGACACGCGCACTATACACAAAGTATAAGGCACACAGCTGGCAATATATACCGTAGTATAGGGCCAAACATGGCGCTATACCGTAGTATAGGGCCGCCTCGACAATGCACCGCAGTAAAAGCGATCGAAGAGGAATCATACAGCGCTATACCGTAGTATAGGGCCACCTCGACAATGCGCCGCAGCAAAGCGATCCAAAGAATCATACCGCGCTATACCGTAGTATAGGGCCAAACCCCTTGGCCTTCTCTACCGTAGTATAGGGCCACCGACAATGCCGCAGCGTAAGCGATCAAAGAGAATCGTACCTTGTATACCGTAGTATATGGGGCCAATAGCGTCACGTATCTGCGAGGAAGGAGAGTCACACAATCACAGTAGTCCCGACTATAGGGTCGTATCCTAATACTCGAGTCACCTCAAAATCATACATAACTCCGTGAGCGCCTCTCGATAACCAACTACTTTACTTCAACAATAGCAAGCATACGGCTAATACATCGCGCAATCGTAAATCAATCCTGACGCCGCGAAGTACGTAAATACCTGAGTGCCGACAAAGCCACACCAAATACCCTGAGAATTGCCGTGAAGGCCACATAAATACCGCAATGCAAATGAAGCCACATAAATACCACAAATTGCCCGTGAGGCCCGCATGTCTGAGAAATATAAGTTGGGGAGTTTCAGGAGGGGCCGTCAACACCAGGCCGACGCCCGTCTTTGCGAGGAATGGGGAATCACGTAATCATATTAGCTCCCTTGGCATGTCATTAACCATTACGTATATACCCGTTTCCCGTAATCATATCGCGAGGACATATCGCCATTCACACATAATTATATTAATACAAGACACGTACACCGCTTTACATAATTATAATACAAGGGCAGTACACCATTTGAAAAAATCACGTATTAAGGTAATACCGCGTGAGATAAGTACTACTTTCTGCTAGCTACCAGCAAAACCTTCCACGAAGACAATCGAGGTAGCGCCGCTTTTCCACGTCAGCGCCTAAACAACGCGAGAAAGTGTCCAGAGACCTACTACTATATACCGGCGTTCTAGAAGATCATAACCAACTCTTGGGGAACTATTTCTAAATGGTATAACTTGGCGGACTATTATCGAATTATAATCCCATCGGACCTGACCAATCGATTCGCTAAAATTCCATGCTTATCAACTACCATTTACAAATTGACTTATAAAAGTTATTCCTAGCTAATCATCAAGTCCCGTAATTAACAATCATACTCAAATATCAATTATATAGCTTCAACCTTTTGGAATTTACACTTTTGACATGCGCCCTTTAATCAATTTTAAATGTAATTTAACGTCGCCCAACAACTATAATAAAAGGTCCCCGATATAACCTCTACACATTTAAAGTCTTATAAAAATATCCATATAAAAGTCAACCGAAAACCTAAAAAGTCAACTAGAGCCATGCGTCGCCAAGCGATCATCACTTGAATTCTCGCTCAATCATCATGGCGAGAACCATGACAACTAAGATTTATCATAAAATTCAATTATGGAAAAAGTCAACTAAAAAGTCAACTATGTCGAAGGCAAGAAATATCTCGAAAGACTTGAAATTTGCGCCTTTCGAGAATGATGGGGGAGAGCAATATACACAACCGATCTCTTGAGTTTGAGAGGCGACAATCGAAGAAATGGAAAATATGAAATTTTTTTTAAGGGGAGGAGGCTTAATTTGACCAAAATGAGGAAAGAAGATGAAGTTGTGATGATGATGATGATGTGGAGGATATGTATGAATAGATATTTAAAAAAAGCTGCAATTAAAGTTAGGTTTCGGTTAATTCTCCATTTGCTCGTACTTAAAACTCCACCAACCCGATTTCAAAAATAAAATTCTTCCATGGCAAACACTTCTAAATTATAAATGAAATTCGGCTCAAACAGTTTTCACGAAATAATATTATCATCGAAAAAAAAATTATCTTATTCCGGGTCCCGCCGGGCGAAGAATTTAATTTTTTTTTGTAGCGGGTTATTACAATCCTGCCTGCCCTAATAAAATTTAAGTCCTCGAGGGAAATTTACTCGGGCTGGTCTGTCGGATAAACTCGGCGCGCCTTTGACGTGCCACTTGCTCAATGCTGAGGCGCGTCGGCTCGAATTTCCCCGATATAATTATGCATCTTCATAGGCTCCATAATATCTTATGTCAATTAACCCAAAGGGTGATACTCTTACACCGTAACATTCAACCCGGCCAATTTTTCCTATTGAGCTTACCTTGTCATCTTTATTGCTCGCTTGTTGGCTTATCATTATCAAATCTTAGTATTATAAACATCCTCGATTGCCTCCAATCTGAAACTCAAAAATTAAAATTAATGCTCATGATACGATCTGTCCACTCATAATTTGTGTCGCGGCGCTGCATCCATAATTAAGCAGGTAAACGAACAAAATTTCACAGCGCGTTAAATGCTGCAGCTTCTACTATAAAATAACACAAAAGATAAACCACAATAACATTATGTATAACAATTAAATCCTTTTCGACAAAATTTCGCCCGCCCGAACACCCAGCACCGTCTGATATCCTCAATCAAACAATTACTTAAATCGCACATATATAATATCAATCATACACACAACCAATCTCGGCGTAAGCGTCCATGGCCACACGATACAACAATTTCGTATAGGAGCTATTCTGTGAAAATATATTCACGGATCGTCCATAACACAAATATACTCCGATTGAAACCCAGCGCTGAAAATATACAAATTTAAACATGAATACCACAAAATAAATAGCCGGAATACCTCAAAAGCGACCACCGTTCGGAAGTCAATTTCACAATTTCCTTTATTAAGCCACGGATAAGTTTATTCTGTAGATACGATCCTACGATCAATAACCATATACTTAAACCGACATAGATAAGGTAACGACCGGTGATAAATCCCCCGATTACTCCAGTATCCAAGAAATTCTTAATTATTTTTTAAAGATCAACCTCTTACGCCCACGATCGATTCCCGTCAGCAGTACTACGTGTCACCGAGAATCTCCTCGACTAACCTTTTATTACCGCTTAAATTCACACAATTGCCCCAATTTATCAACAACTTCAAATTTAACACCGGTGAATTCCCTCTCGATATTTCCGGTATAATTAGGTCTCTTTCCTTGGAAATCCTCAAACATATTAAATCCGTATTCCGTCTCAGGTTGACTTTAAAAGTTTACATCTCGAAAGAATGATCATTACTGCTCCCTAGCGAAAGATGTACTCTACTTTCGAAACACGAACTCTTACTTAAACATTATTAACGGATGCTTCAGCCTCTTTCTTATTCGGTCTCGATTTGTATTCACCACGACTTGTTATCATTTCGATCAAACCCAGCATTTCATGACTTCCTTATAATCAGATCTTAGTTAACCGGTAACCTTACTTATAACCATTGATATTCGCACAACTCCACCTCGCAGTATATCGTACATATTAATTATCACCCTTATCCTTAATAATTTCCATGTAAAATCTCGTTAGCTGTACTACTAGCTGTCTGACTATTAAGACTTTCCCAAAATATAGATCGCTGATATCTAAAGTAATATTTCCGATACCTTGCATCATATTCTAACCCATTACATATGTCGTTCCAATATAATCTCTGCATAAATATCTACTCATCGTACCGATCTCAAAGTATATGCCAGTACCCGTCTCTGACAAATACATGTAACTTTCGGCGTCGTCGTATTACCCCAATTAAATTTCACATATCTCTAATATAACACATGCTTAATCCAAATAACACCACAAAAACACGAGAATGCAAAAGTAGTCACCGTGCAAGACCCTGCGTCTGAGTCGGCGAAATCTCGAGTAAGGCGTCCTCAGCGGTCAGCGGATTGAGGAAAAGAAATGAACTTCAGGCAGAGAAAATGACTCATGTGCCAGCCAGCTTATAACTGAACTTTAGGCACGTAACCACACGAGACACCAAGAAAACTTATAAGCACAGGCTCACGATACAGGAGGTAGCAGCCATGCAAGGTGGTACTGCGGAGTTGGGACCGTCACCAACCTGTATAATCAGTCACAGCGATGGATAACAATAAAAATAACCTTTACGCCGTAAATAAAGCAATATAAGCTGCATTAGTCGGGTGAACTAACCCGATAAAATGTGATAGCATTTGAAACTCGTAATATAAAGCCTACGTCAAGAACATTTGTTATAGGAGAAAGCTAGTCTAATAATTATAAACAATAGAAACTTCAAGAAGATAAAAGTATGAAATGGTGAGGTCTTGAGCCGCCCATCGTAGTAATGCTTGTAGTGCAACGACTACTTTCGGCCAATCATGTCGATTAGATTCCATGACAACCTAGGCATGGCTTGCCGCCCATAGGAAAATAGGAGTCGGCCTAAAATTTGAGTGAAGATAAATATACGAAGTTAACCTACGATGCAGCACGAATAAGAAATATTTAGATTCTACTTTATTTAAGACTATATACCCCAAGTATTATTTTATAAGTTCACTGCCACAAAATAAAACTTTCCTTATTGGCTTTCTAACTAACAAATAACCAGCGCTCACGTCAATGACTTACTCGCGATGCGCCTTAATTACAAGAAGTATTTCTCTATATCTTTACAGTATAGCTAATTCCAAATATAATATACACCTCGAAACCACCATGATAACTTAAACATATATCTTAACCTCACCATACTTCATTACATATACGACTCGTCGGCTTATCTTTAGTTCACTTTAAAGTACTACTCCGTTTCCAATCATCTCCTCACATGACAACTAATGTTCTCATAAGACCTTCCAAATATATCGTTTCTTAATATGGTAGTATCTTGAATCCGAGATAGCCTAAGAAATGATTTATCTTCTCGGATTTTCCATTTAGTATACGGAACTTGTTACCTCCATTGGTATCAGTCAGGTAGTTAGATCGGTACTTATATTACAGCACGTTTGAATCCGTTTTTCCACCATATATATATATAAAAATATCGTCGACATCGTGACAGTTAAGCATAAAAACTTGGAGTTTATAATTTACGCTCCCCTAATGTTCGTTCAATTGTATCACAAATCCATTAGCCACTTAAGATATAAGAACATATCTAACAAAGGCCGATGTCTTAGGTAAGGTTCTATTTGAAAATAAATACCGTATCGAAGAAGAAAATAGTTGCCGGCAATTTGACAAAATGAAATATAACCGTCAAAGCTTAGCATTCTTGCTTTATGACAAGATTAGGAATAGTCATAAGTAGTCAAATATGAATAAAATACATGTATACGAGGATTATCGGATAAAAGTCATACAATATAATTCCACATGAAGTCTCGGACATAACACATGAATATATAATAGAGGGTTCAGATAAACTTTTGTCGCCCAAATATGAAATCACAGAGACTTCAGCCAGCGACTAAAAATCTAGTCGTCAAACCTCACATCTACCGTATCCCGCTGTTATACCGTCGCAATGCGCGTATACTTTCGGAGAATCCGTCTACTGCGGGGAATGGACAAATCAACAATCTCACCCTCGCCGACTTTATACGCGTTATAAGGCCAAAGCGCACTTATACACAAAGTATAAGGCACGCGCACTTATACACAAAGTATAAGTAGCGCAGCAGCTTATACCGCAAAGTATAAGGCACGCCTTGTATACCGTAGTATGAGGGCCAAACCGCCTGTTATCTTAGTAGTATAGAGACGCCTCGACAATGCCAGCAAAGCGTCAAAGAGAATCATACAGCTGGCGCTATACCGTAGTATAGGGCCACAAACAATCTTGACAAAGCGATCAAAGAGAGAATCATACCGCGCTATACCGTAGTATAGGGCCAAACCGCCCATATAGTAGTATAGGGCCACCTCGACAATGCACCTGACCCAAAGCGATCAAAGGAGAATCATACCGCTTGTATACGTGAAAAATTATAGGGCCAATAAGCGTCACATATCCTACAAGGAAGGAGAGTCACAATCTACTATTAGTCCCGACTATAGGGTCGTATCCTAATACTTTCAGTCGCCTCGAAATCCTTACATAACTCCATCGAACACCTACTGCAATAACCAACTACTTTACTTCAATGATAGCAAAGCATCTGACTAATACATCAGCCTTGATAAACAAATCAATCCACTGACCGCCGCGAAGGCCACATAAATACCCGCAAGTGCCGACAAAGCCACATAAATACCACAAGTGCCGACAAGGCCACATAAATACCCTGTGAAGTCTTAGGCAAAGCCACATAAATACTACAAAGTGCCGTGTGAGGCCGCATGTCTGATATAAGTTGGGAGTTCGGGCCCGTGTTTACCTCGACCCGACCTTCAATCTTTGCGAGAATAGAAATCCACGTAATCATATTAGGCTCACACATGTCGTACAACCATTCATGTATACCGTTCCCAATGTCATGCTCCACTTGAGACATATCGCGTTCACACATAATTATATTACAAAGACACATGCACCGCACACATGGTATAATACAAGGGCAGGTACGTTTGAAAGAAGTACATAAAAGGTAATACCGTGAGATAAGTACTACTTCTGCCAGCTACATGAAACCTTCACGAAAACAATCGAGTAAGCGCCGCTTTCGCGTCAGCGCTAAGCAGCGCCCGAGAAAGTATAATCAGACTACTACTATATACGGCGTTCTAGAAGATACATAACCAACTCTTGGGGAAGCCCATTTCTAAATGGTATAACTTGGCGGATAAACTATCGATTATAATCCCGTCGGACACAACCCGATCGATTCCCATAAGCTAAATTCCATCTTATCGCTTTCATTACAAATTGACTTATAAGTTATTAACCAATTGAGTCCATGAGTGTAATCATCTCCGAAATATCAATTATAACTCGACACAGATTTACACTTTTGTATGCGCTTCACTTTTAATCAATTTTAAATCATACCAATTTAACATCGTAACAACTATAATAAGGTCCCAATATAACCTCACTGCACATTTAAAGTCTTATAAAAATATCCATATAAAAAGTCAGCTTGAAAACCTAAAAGTCAACTCGGCCATGCGTCCTCGAAACGATCTCACAAATCCTGCAATTCCTCGCTCAAATGTCACGTCACGAACCCGCCCAACCAACTAAGATTTATCATAAAATTCAATTATGGAAAAGTCAACTAAAAATCCATTATGCTCGAAACTTAGAAATATCACCGAAGACTTGAAATTTCTTACGCCCAACTTCGAAGAGAATGATAGGAGAACAATATTCTACAACCGATCTTGAGTTTGGCGACAATCGAAGAGAGAGAAATGGAAAAATGAAATTTTTTAAGGGGAGGGAGGCTTAATTTCGAAGGCGAAATGAGGAAGAAGATGAAGTTGTGATGATGATGATGATGATGTGGAGGATATGTATGAATAGATATTTAAAAAAACTCGAGTCAGATTCGGTTTCAGGTTAATTGTATTTCTCCAGCTTATCGTACTTAAACTCCTGACCGATTTAAAGATAAAATTCTTAGTAAAGCGAAACGCTACTAAATTATAAATGAAATTCGGCTCTCAAAAGTTTTCTGAAATAATATCATCGAAAAAAAATTATACTATTCGGGTCCGCGCCGACCGAAAAATTTAATTTTTTTTTTTTTTTTTTGTAGCGGGTTATTCTGAGGACCTGTTGCATCTTATTTGAAATATACGCTCAAGTTAGCATTTAGTAGCTCCCGATATATCTGATATTTCTTGGACTCAAAAGTACTTTAACTTTCTTACATACATCACATACATTCCAACTAGAACACATTTTTTGTTGAGTATTTATTTTTTTGTTTATAATGTTTAGAATTTTATATATTGAGTTTGTTTTCATGAATTTAAGCATTAATGTAAATTAATTATGTTATTTTTGTTTTATAAATATTAATTAGTTAAATTATTGTACTAAATAATTAATATATTTTGTTTGAGTAATTAATTTGTGAAATTATTTGTGTTAGGTAATTATTACAATATGCAATTATAAATCGAGCACGTGTAGTGTCTGCTGGTCAAAACATGTTCATACGTAGTGTACACTGGATTAAGAACCGGTGTATAATAAATATTTAATTTGTGCACTCGATTGTGTACTCCCTGAAGCTAGACGTATTTTTTGTATTTTCAAATTATTATCTTAATTTTAATGAATTATGAATATTTTTTATTAATTTATTTATATTAATTTTTTATTATTTCTCTTTGAAGATAATAATGTTAAATTGAATATTTATATTTTGTCAAATTTTAATATTTATAATGTTAAATTAATGTTCCTCATGTTTAGAATCTTATATATTGAGTTAGTTTTCATGAATTTAAGTATTTATGTAAAAAAAATTATGTTAATTTTATTTTTATAAATATTAATTAGTTAAATTGTTGTCCTAAATAATTAATATATTTTATTTGAGTAATTAATTTTTGAAATTATTTGTGTTAGATAATTATTAAATATGCAATTATAAATCGAGTGCGTGGAATGTGTACTAGTTAAATAATTGGGCACACGATTGTTAAAGAAACCAGTGTATAATATTCTTTTCTTTAGTTTTGTTTCTCTATAATTTATTAATTAATTATAATAATTCATAATAAATAATAGTTAATAATCAATGCTAGTGAATTTATTATTAATTAATAAATTATTAAATAATTATAATAATTGATAATTAATACTTCCTCGTCTCGATTTATTTGATGCGTTTAAAGAAAAGTACTTTATTAGAAAATTATTGATTATCTGATTTTACAGGGAGAGAAAGAAATATATCCGCCAATGAAAAAAGATTATTAGAATATCTGGCTTGATGGAAAAAGTTGCATTGGTAAAGAAAACGATGGCTTATAAAGAAAAGAGAAATTTTTGCTAGATGATCACTTAAATTGAGACGGATGGAGTAATAGTTAATAATTAATGATAGTGAATTAACTATTAATTAATAATTAACGTTATTAAAAATTAACAAAATTAAATCATTACTTAACTTAATTTTAAATTAATTTAATTATATTTATTTAATAATTATTTATTATTAATAATTAATTATTAATTAATAAGAAAAAAACTAATCTGTCAATTATTAAGTATTTAAGCGTCACATTGAGGGAGTGTATTACAGTATGTGCTAATAATCTTCTAGTGTATGCGTTATCTTAGATTTGCATTTCGTAACAACTAACATAAATTAAATTATGCGATGTATTATTGTGCTCGTTTCTATATTGAACATATCTTGATAATTACTTTCACGGTGTTCGAAACCACTAAAAGAACATGAGATGTATACCTAGATTAGACATTTCAATGCATAAAGTAATGTCTTGACAAGCGATTTGAGTACGTATTCGCATTTTGGCTCGATAAGAAATACAATGGCCAAAATTTTCACCGTGAAAAATATGTACCCAGCGGGAGAAATCGCGTTCTCGAATCGCGCACTTTCAAAATCCCTTAAAGGACTCAAATCCCGCCAAGGTTCTTGTCTTGAGACCATGGCATACTATTCACTAACTATTTTTTTTTTTTGGGGATTCACGATTCCTTGTCCAATTTTTATATAGGGGCCGGATTACTTAATATCATACTTGTAAAAAAATATAAATATTTATTGAGGCGAAAAACATAATTTTTGAAAAATGATTATAATTTTTGAAAAAATTCTTAATAAAATTATATTTTTAAAATTAGGACGGCGTGCTCCGATAACTTTCTCCTTACAGTTCCCTCTCTTGGACTCTTAGACATTTTAAATAGTCATACAAATAAGAAGTAACTGTTATAAAAGTAAAAAAGTAAATAGTACAAAATGTTGAAATATCATTTATAAAATTAATAGTAATTGATAGTAATTGAATAGTATTAATATGGTGAAACTTTGCCTATAAAAGACATGTAAATTCATTTGTTAAACTTGTACCAAAAAGAAGAAATACAATAAGTTTGTTCTATTCTTTTCATGTTCTTATGTATTTTTTATAATACTAGTACTAGTGCACGGCTTTAACAATTATATAATATATCGTATTAGTTTGAACTATAAAATATCCGATTTTTATAAAACGTTATCGTACGAGAGACTGCGCGGCTCGATTCCGTTCGGCAACGGACCAGTATGAGCAACATAATCCGCATAAACAAATATCCCAAATTATGGAATTCATTTAGTTTACATATTGTCTATGTAAGTTCAAATTATATCTGAACGGATCCAGACCTTATTTTCTTATCCTTATGATATTCTAACTATCAATGATTTACTAGTGATGATAGGTTTTACCGTTTTCACTATAAGCGAGTTTATATATATTTTATTCGGACTTTGAACTATTGACCCTATTACCTTATCTCAATTAGATAAGTAAACTTTGGACTCCAGATAAATTATATTTTCGTATTTGATAATTTTTTGGACAAATAACTATTGAGAGATTATATTGCCTTATATGACAACATTATACATTATGTGATGACATTATAATTTTTGTTGATACCTATGGATTGACCTACTATATATACCTTTATTTGACAATTTTCCCTTATTATGACAATATATTTATGACTAAGGAGGACTATCGATGGACTCACGTGGATTATATTACTTGTTTAGTCATTACCCTTCATTTGACGATCTCATTGGACCTAGGACAATTGATGGACTATAATGTGGACCTAAATAAAATACATCCTCATTCACACTATCATGGACATAAATAAAATTCACCCGAATCATGGACATAAATAAAATTCATCCTTATTCACACTATCTTGGACATAAATAAAATTCATCCTCATTCACACTATAACATCATGGACATAAATAAAATTAAAATCTTCATTTTATATTGCGTATATTATTGATAAATTTCCATACTCATGTGTGTCTTAAGGAGTTTAACTTTATATCTTACATTGTGAAGCAACGTCATTTATATTATTATTTTGCCACTATTGTGTTATCTTTTTTATTTGTTATTGTGACATGAATTATTTGTGTATGATCATATATATTATATTATCATATGTGTTCATTTATCGTATGATCATGCATTATGTGCATTCTAACGAGCTTCTGTCATGTTACTTAGCGCTTAAAAATATTTTTCCTCTCCATTTTTCTAATAGTAATGAACAGTAAAATCAATATTATTTTATTATCCTCGAATTGGAATAAAACTATAACAATAACAGACACTTCTCAAAATTTCACTCTATAAATACTTCATTCTCTTCACATTTCTAAACATCATTCTCAAAGAATTTTATAAATATTTTCAAGATGGCAGGATGTTTTCTAGTATTTATCACTATAATTGCTCTCTCTCGATTTCTTGCTGGTTTTATAAATGTAGAAGAGATATGTAAGGGAAATGTACCATTTATGGTACTTGGCATTTTACCATTTCTAATCTTATCTTGGATTGTTTATTTTTAGTTCGATAGAGATTTTCATGAAGAGTAAACATGGTATTTGTAATTGAATAAGATTTCAATTTGTGTATTGAATGGGTGAGTGTAATATTGAATAAAATGACATTTTTGTCATAGGCATATATTGGATGTTCATCATGTTTGTTTTGTGTTTAAGATATAATAATCATAATCCAACGTTAAGCATCAATTCAAAATTCTAAACTTATAAGCTGGGACAAGCTACATAACTTGGAACAACAAGCAATAAGTACGCACATTTGAGGACTCGATAAAATCCTGAGGATGGAAAATATCTGAGGGACCTATTCTGAGTTGACCCGAAAAGAGTTGTCAATGAAAAGATCAAGAGCAAATACCTAGGATAATCAAGCGCCACATTGATGATGGATTACAAATGGGAAATTTTCGAAAGCAAAAGATCGAATCTTGTGGGGCGAGATTAAGGCCCGATTTGGACATCAAAGGAAAGTGCTTCTTGCCTGGGTGATGGATCGGTGGAACTAGAATTAAAGGCACAACTAGAATTTTGTGGCATAACTATAACGAAGAAGAAAAATTGAAAAAAATATTTTCAACTTTTCATGCATCTGAGAAGTGTTATTCTGACAATGATATAAGTGAGGGATTTAATGAAATTACTCACGATTTGATTCAGCTTCTTTTAGTGGTAAGAGCAAAATATGACTACTCATAAAAACCACCAAGCTACGTCCCACGGTGATGGCATATCTGAAATAAATACGACAACATTTACTAAAAGGGTGTGAAATTGGTTATGTGAATTAGATTACGGAGGGCATGAGTGGTCATAGTCAATTTAATGAATGGTCGAGAAACCATGAGTCGTAACCGACTTTAGAGTAATTCGAGAATTAAGTGGAGCTTGAGGTTATATGAAGTAATTTAAGGCCTCGAAATGACCAAGGTAATAACTGTCGACAAAGCGGTAGATATATCCAAGAGGTCCACTCGAAACCGTGATGATTTACTTTACATATGCGAGGAAAGATTGGTCTAAACAAGTAGGACACCCGAATATCCTTGTAAAAAGGTTTAAGGCATCTACAATAGAGGAAAAGGGAAAAGAAATGCAATTTCAATAAAATTGATCCCCGGATGATACCACTTAGGCCTTGAGGCAAATTATACGAAAGGATATTGAGTTTAACTGGATAAGGCAAATCCTTTAAGTACTCAAATGATAGAGCGAGAACAGATATTGAAATGGATCACACAAATCTAGGAGGAAGAAAATTAAGAGGATGCAATGCTGAAGTACCATGCACTTCGGTGGCAACTAGAGCTTCCCCAATGTATCTTGTAAATTGTCTGAGACTGGATATATAGCTTTTGCGTTAATTTACTAGCAGATTTGGATTCATGTCCTACAAAGAGAGACATTGGAAAGGAATAAAAAAACGTATATTTCCGTATCTTGAGTGCGTCGATCTTGGTTTGTTTTATCCTAACAATACAAAATCAATTTTGCTTGGTTATGCAGATGCGGGTTATTTGTCAGATTCACATAATGCTAAATCACAAACTGGGTATATATTTACATATGGTGACAACTGCTGATATCGTAGGAGTCCCCAGCGGAGACTCTTATGCTTGACTTCTTGAGCCATCACAGTAATAGCTCTTGCTTGACAGCAAAGAGTGCGAGATGGTTAAGATCGGTGTCTGACATATCCAGAGCATCGGTTTACCATTTTATAAGAATCCAACAATTCTATGAAGGCAATCTTTGCGTAATGTTTACTCGGATGAAAGAAGGTTATATCATAAATATACTTGAGAACCAAACATATTCCTTTGAGCTTCTTTGGTTAAACCGAAACTTGAAAGAAACAAGAAGGTAGATATCCGATATATTAAGTTGTCATGTGATAATGTAGCGAGATCTGCTTAGCGAAAGGCCTTCCTGCGTCGGTTTTTCAAGAAGCATGTTGATATCGGAATGCATTGCCTTCGAGATTTTTGAAAGCGGTGATTAGCGAATATTTGTGTCGTAGGCTTTTAGGATGATTTTTGGTACTTTATTACTCATAATTTGGTTGTTTGATTGTTTAATTGACTAGAATATTATATATTATGTGATTTGTTATTTTTATTATTATTTGGGAAAATATGCTAATTTAGGCAGGAAAAGGCTAAAAGAAAATTGGGCAGTCGTATCATTTTCGGAAGAGTGGACAAAAAGTCGATCGAAAAAGGAAAGAAAGGTGGTCGATTATACAAAAGCTTTGTCAGGAGAATAAAAAACCGAAGTTAACCTCTTAATATATAAAGTCAGCCGGGCGGTGAATATTAAATATTCATTCCTTTTTAACTCTTCGGCGAGTTTTGGGCGTGATAATCCAGCGCGGCTTGACGTCTTACTATTATACTCTATTTTTCTTGATCATTTTAGTTGAAAACAATTGATAGCATTATTTCTACAATTTATTCATACTCCTAGTTAATTTATGCTTTCAATATTATTTATGAATTATTCGAGTATGAGTAGTAAATTAAATTTATTATTCTTGAGAGTTTGATGTAGCCTTGAGAGTGTATTTTTCTATCAGTTTTAGAGTTATTAATAGTGCGCTAGTATTAATCACATTGAACTTAATTTGATTGATTGTTTTAGAATACATTCTTTTATAACAAAATCACAGGTATTATGTAACCTCGCTTGAAAAGGAAGACATAATAGATCGCTTGATTAGTGAGTAGGTAGATTTGTTATACGGAATTAATGCGACACGTTGTTAGTTCGATAGATTTCCTTAAGCTTCAGGTTTTTTAGCTGGTAATTTTAGTGACATAGGAGATTAATTAAAGCGAGAACGATATGGGTGAACCAGCGACCCGAGCGGTATACCCGAACTAACGAGGTGGACCACAGTGTTGATAAATCTATTATTCGAAGATTAGAATACTACGTAGGTGAAGTCGTGCGGTAATCCTTTTATTCTGTTTATCCTTTTAATTGCTTGTTGTTAATTTAAGTTTAACTAGTTTATTACAATCGATTCTAATACTTAGTTTCATTTACAATTACAATTAATTTAAGTAAACAAGTTCTACCGATTAGTTCGACCGCTTTACTTGACATTTACTCTTACGACTTCGTGCTCTTGCGAGGAATATAATTTGTTCCGTCAAATTTACGGCGCCGTTGCGGGGAACTAAATTAGTTATATTTTTAGTAGTTGTTTAGTTTTAAGTTATTTTATATTTATTTTTTTTGGTTGTTTTGATGCTTTTGTTTGAGTTGTGATATTACGGTGCATCAATTAGGCGTTCATTGGGTCTGATTTATTACAACTTTGAGCAGCGATAATAGAGCAAACTTGGAAGGAATAGGTTTGAGAGTTCTAATTCTACAATAATGGCAATTCAACCGAAGGGAAGACAAATGAAAGGCCCAGTCCTTTACCGAGTGGTGAATCCGTCTTGCGTCGCTCTGGATGATCTGACTAAAATTTTGAGTTGAGGAGTTTTTCACTTCCATAACACCCAACTTTTATGGGATTGCAAGCCCCGAAGACCAGACATTCTTGAATGAGTTTGGGATAATGGTAGGTAGTCTTTCCAATAATGGAGTAACACATGAGTCCCTGAAGCTGAAGATGCTTCCATATACCTTGAAAGATCACTGACCAGCCAGGTGGTTTTGTCTATACCTCCTCGATTATTCATACACATGGAGGGAGATGCATGAGAAGTTTGTGGCAAAGTTCTATACATATGCAAAGAGTGCGTCATTTGAGGAAGCGATTTAATTTTCTTGAAGATGATGATAGTCTTTCCGTGAGGCATGGGACCGTTTTCAAGCGTTCTTGATTGATGTCCCACGAAATCATGTTATCACATGAACACAACACTCACATATTTATAGGATGGAATTAAGGCTCACGCATCAAGCGATGATTGTGAATCTGTTGAGAGTGTGACTTGGTGGCAAAACTGATGGAAAGAGATTCAAGAAATTTTTGAATCATTAGCTAATAATTCCTTGCAGAAGGGTGTTAGGAGAAATACTAGAGGAGTACATGGAATAAATTCTAATTCCAACATTGATGTGGATAGACAGTTGGCATCCATGCAGAGGCAAATTGAGCAGTTATCTATGAGTTTACACGGATCATCTATGCAGAGTGCCAATATGTATTCTTCTCATGAGGGTTATTCTGAGATGTCAGAACAAGCAAATGCCATGAACGGGTACAACTCAAGAATGAGGAATGATCCCTATTCAAACACCTACAATCCGGGATGGAGGAATCATCAGGTACTTCGTGGAAGAATAATGAAGGGCCATCCCAGGCGGTGAATATTCATGCCAATAATGCTGAGTGGGGCTGAGGTGGAGGTCGATTCGATCAGAATACAAATCTTGCGAATCGGGAAGCACATAATCGGAACACTAGTGCATCGGGAAGTTAGAGATTCGGATGGGTCAATTGGCGGAGGCTCCAGCGAAGCGGAACCCGGGGGGAAGTTTCAGGATCACTTTGAGCAGGGCCAAAATCTATCATGTCATTTTATAGTTGAAGGAGAGGGAGGGTTGAGAAGTCTAGGGAATTTTTCAAGTCAACGCAGAGCAAGAGAAAAATGCCGTCATGACTATGAGGGTGGAAAACTCCTGAATCTTGGAGCTCATGGAGACAGAAAGTTGAAAGATGAGAAGAGACAAGAGAATCGGATGAAGGTTAGCTCGGATGAGGAGAGATCGAGGTGGTAGAGGCCGTATGTTCCGTGCAGTTTCCCAAAGAGCTCCTCCGTAGTAAAATGGATAGAGGAAATGCTTTTTCTTTGAACTCTAGTATGTTGTCTAAGGGTCATGTTAATTTACCTCTTTAAGCGTTCTAAAAATATCCACTTAGCATGCCCGCGTTAATTTAAAAGAACTAATTGGTAAGAGGCATAAATGAGCCTAATGAAAGAATTAGGATGTCAAAGATGGCGATGCGATAATTAGAGACGAGTTGACTTCCCAGGGATTAAGGACCCGAGGTAGTTTCATTATAGATATGAATTTAGGGGTTTTAAAAGGTGTAAAAAGCTATGCTAGATTTAGGTGCTAGTATCGATCTTATGCACTTTACCTACGTATACCAAAATTGGGATTAGGAGACCTTAAACGACAGCGTGACTTTCTGATTAGGCGATAATTCCTTAAGTATCCCAAAAGGTATATTAAGAGAGCGTCTGGTCCAAATTGGTAAACTTATTGTCCACTGTTGATTTTGTTGTGCTTAGGCAGAAAAAGTTGGAGGTTAGTAAGTATGAGACTCCAATTTTATTGAAGGGATACCTTTTATATGCTTGTCAGTAATACTATTATTGATGTCTGTAATGGGAAGATTTCCATGAGCATGCTAAGATCAAACAATTAATATTTTACATTGTTTAACGAGTTGTTTATATCTTACGATATTGTGATTGTGTTTGATAAGTTGAGCACGTATACTTTTGAAATTTCTTGTTGCTTGTGATAAAAATGTGAAGCTTCATTACCTACTTCCGCTAGTTGTTGTATTGACTCTGGACAAAAAGATAAGAAGCTGCAAAAGAAATTTGAGCTTAAGGAAGTTTTCAAGAATGATATCGATCTTTGAAGAGAAAAAACGAGCTTACTACCTCGTCCTTTTAGCAGCGAGCAACGCTCGAGGAGTTAAATTTGAATGAGCGTTAGTTCAAAGAAGTTTTTAAATGCGAGCTAACGTCACGATGAACTCTATAATAGAAGGAGGCGAAGTGTTAGAGTGCTTTCCTTGAGAGTGGTGGTAGCTTCGTGTACCTTGATTGAGGTAACCCGTCTTTTGCTCGGGGCAGCCCCGTTAAATCACATTGTTGACGGTGGGAGGAAATGACCCGTCGTAGTATTAGTGTAATTTCATTTCACATTATTATTGTTTATGTGTGCCCCAAATTTAGCCTCTTTAGGGGTGATTTGGGGCCTAATTCAGTGCGCCTAAATTTGGCCCACAGTGGCTAATTTGGGGCTTTTTTAATTTAGAAAAAATTCAACGGATCCTAATACCGTCGAACCTCTTCTTTCTTTCCCACACATATTTTTCTCCTCTCTCTTTTCTTTTCTCCTTTCACCAGAGTTCGGCTCCCCCAGATCCAGCCGGAGCCCACTCTCTACATCGCTTAGTCGCGGCGAGGTCAGTAGCGACCACTGCAGCCTTGATCCTACAGGCGCGACTCTTGCACCGCCGTCATGAGCCATTTCCATGAGTCAGTAGCGGTTCGACATGCCGCTGGTTGCTCCGGCCATCTCCGGCCCGTCAACTTGATCCCCCTAATTTGTGAGTTAATTAGGTTTATTTTTCTATTTTTTTATTATTATTAATTTTTATTATTATTTTTTTTATTTTTTATTATTATTATTGTTATTATTATTATTAGAGTATTGTGCATCGTATGTGTTAGGTACTAATTATTGTATTTGTTATTTTGAGTTTATTTACTTATTGTGTTGTTTCATTATTATCGTGTTTAGTTGTAATTCTTGTTGTGGATGTTATGTATCACATTGGGGACAATGTTTAGTTGAAGTGTGGGGAGTAAACTTTACATGTTTATATGGCTCTAATTTGTGCTTCGATTGATGAATGGAATAACTTGTCTTCATAACTTATTATGTATCCTTTTGTTGATGGTGTAGTGTATGATGCATGTGAGGGACATTAGTAGATTGGATAAGGTTATAGGCTTTGATTGAGTATATTTCGAGTTGCACCTTTGCGTGATCATTAATGTTGTTACAGAGGATTTCAGTTTACAGATAGTGGATGACCTATATACACTATGAGTTTTTGTGCCTTCAGTTATTTAAATTTTCTTTGATGTGTGATGCTAGAGTACTTGATCTGATTCTTGAACTTGTTTTGAACCATTTATTTTTATTTTTTGAATGTGTGCATGCGTAAGAATGATGGAGCAATTTAGGAAATTACCCGCTCTTTCCCATAAAGCCAACCGTGTTAATCCGCTTAGTATAGCCCGTTGAGCCTTTATGTTGGACCTCTTTTTGTTGTTTAAACCTCGTTGAACTAGCCTAAAGCCTTGATTTTATGGGGTATGTGACTTTTGAACCTCTTTGAGAGTTGGCGATATCTTTTAGATTACATGTGCATTATCGAATAAGTGTTCTTTTGTTGGTGTATCACGAAAGTTAATAATGGGAGTTTATATCAATGAAATCTTTGCTAGACCTTAATAAAAAAGTAAAAAACAACAAATGAAAAAAAGCAAAAGCGAAAAGAAAGAAAGAAAAAAGCAAAAAGCAAAGAAAGAAAAAAAAGATTGAAAGAAAGAAACAAAATGCTTGTTTTTATTGTGTTGTTTCGGTTCGGGGTCTAGTAGTTTTGAGAAAAGTGTTGTATGTCGGGTATGAGGAATAAATGAAAGCCAAAATGTAAGAGGCTACATGTGTTGTGTTGTGGATTGTGAAATTATGTCTTCTTGTTGGTGAATTTATTTAGATTTCATAATTCCTCGTATTTAGTCGAGCAAATGTTTCCACTTTTAACACCTAAGCCCGTTACAACCACAATGAAGACCTTGACTTGTGTTGCATGCATGATGGATTGAATTGTTGGGTGTATAACCAAGCCTATGGTAGAATGTGTCTTGTACTGAGATTGAGGGTAAACACTAGCCTATAAATACAATTATTGAGTGGTGTGAGTAATTGAGAGATATCCACGTCTGTGAATTGTTTGAATCTGATGGATTAGGAAGATTGTGTATTAGTCAAGTTTGACAAGATTTGTGCTTAATTTAAAGTCTTGATCCGAGTCTCGTTGAACTTGTTCCCTAATATGTGTTATGCATGAATCTGTTGACTTTGGGATATACTTGCAACAAAATGTGCTGAATGTTTTTACTTGAGGACAAGTAATGAGTGAGTGTAGGGAGTTTGATTAGCGAATATTTGTCATAGTTTTTAGGATGATTTTGGGTACTTTATTACTCATAATTTGGTTGTTTTGGTTGTTTAATTGACAAATATTATATATTATGTGATTTCGGTGTTTTTATTATTATTTGGGAAAGATATGCTAATTTAGACAGGAAAAGGCTAAAAAGAGAAATTACTTGGTAGTCGTGTAATTTTTCCGGAAGAGTGGACAAAAAGTCGATCGAAAAAAGGAAGAAAAGGTGGCCAGATTATCCTAGCGCATCGAGAGGAATAAAAAAGCAGGAGTTAAGCGAGGCAGCTAGATATTAAATATTCATTCACTTTTCTTTTCGGCAGAGTTTTTGGCGACAGTAATTCAAACGAGCAGCAGCTTACTATTATACTCTGTTTTCTTGATCGTTTCGTTGAAAACAATTGATAGTATTTCTACTCTTTATTCATACTCTAATTAATTTATGCTTTCAAATAATATGTATTTATAGATTGACTGAGTATGAGTAGTAAAGCTAAATTTATTATTCTTGGGGATTTTGATGTGGCGCTGAGAGTGTATTTTTTCTATCGGTTTTAGAGTTATTATAATTGCACTAAGTATTAATCATTGAACTTAATTTGATTCGATTGTTTAGAATCGGCCAATTGTTCTTTTATATGAGGAATCTCGAGTATTATGTAACCACCACTCCACGAAAGGAAGAGCGTAATAGATCGGCGATTAGTGGTAGTGGGGTTGTTATACGGAAGTGTCTGGCCAGCGTTGATTGAGATTCTGATAAGATTTCCTTGCGCTTCAGTTTGCTAATTAATTTATTTAGTGACATAGGAGATTAATGAGTGAAACTGAAAACATTCGGTGAACCCGCGACCCGAACGGTATACCGAACTAACGAGAAATTGGACCCTAGTGTTGATAAATCTATTATTTGGATAGAGAATACTACTGTTAGGTGAAGTCGATACCCCTGGTAATCCTTTTATTAATAAGTTATCATACTTTAATTGCCTTTATTAAATTTAAGTTTAACTAGTTTATTACAATCGATTCTAATACTTAGTTTCATTTCACAATTCTGATTAATTTAAGTAAAATAAGTTCTCGGTGGATTAGGCCACTTACTTGGCTTGGCTGTACTACTAACGACTCGTGCTCTTTGCGAGGAATATAATTTGTTCCATCAAAACCTACCCCGTTTGATTAAGGGGGCATCTTTGCTCTTTTTCCTTATGAGGATTTTGTCCCATTGGGTTTTCCCTTATAAGATTTTTAACGAGGCAACATAGCCCCACGAAGTAAGCGATGAAAGATATTTCAAAGGGAGAGTGTTATAAAAAGTCAAAAAATAAATAGTATAAATATTGTGAAATATCATTTGTAAAATTAATAATTGATAATGGTAGTTAGTATTAATATGGTAAAACTTTGGCTATAAAAGGCATGCAAATTCATTTGTTAAACTTGTACCAAAAAAAAGAAATCCAATAAGTTTGTGTTCTTATGTATTTTTATAATACTAGTACTAGTGCATGACTTTAATAATTATATAATATATCGTATTAGTTTGAGATATAAAATATCCGGTTTTTTTTAACACTAACTTCATTATATTGGAAGTACTCTCTGTAATATTAAGCTTGAGAACAACATTATTTTCAATATAACATCTTTTACATAAGACGTCTGCATCACTACATAAAATAGTATCGCTTCAATGATTCCAAGATCTATGTTGGATGCACAAATCACCCAAGTGACTTCTCTTTTAAAATCTTAATGGTTTTTTATGAAGTATGAATTTTATAGTTGCCTCATACATGGCGTGGCCTTTTGTGATATGTCATGAATATTAATATTTGTGATCCACCTGTGAGCAATCCACCTGCTCCATTTAGAGCATGCTCGATTCAAAGAGAGAGGCGCACAACATTAGTATAATATGTAATAGGCATGTAAAAGCATAAATTAGATTGAAGATCATATCTTGTATCTAAGGACCCTTTTATAGAGGAAAAAAGGTGATCTCATTTATATTGTGAGCAATGTAGGATAAGCGGAGAAATCTAGATATTCTCCTCTTGTTATTTGGAATCATTTTGTCATATCAAGTCCTCATCTTTGAGAGCTCATATCTTTTTGAATACTTATCTGATTTATATGATCCTGATGTTTACGGAAAGCTCTTCGTATGTAGTTTCTAATGATCCATAAATTGTCCATATAATTTATAGGTATCTGATTCGAAATGCTAGTCGAATCAGTAGGGTTCGGATGTTTATTTTCATGTCACATTACTTCTCTTATTTCAATTGAGAGATTTGAGCTTCCTCATGATGACAATGGAGATAATGCCTCAACTTGAGTCCTTGTTATCCCTTTTATGACTCTTGTGGAAGCTATCTTCATGCTACTCTAATCGATAAAAAATCATTATTGTTATAATATTTTCATTATCATTAATAGATTCTTTTCTCATATTTGGTCTAAGTACTATGATAAAAGAACAATAATGGGTCAAAATGCTCCAAAATGCAACTATAATGAATTGCAACATTTTATGGTATTCTATGGACGTAGGATTTTTTTGAAATCTTCGTGAAAAAGTGTAATAGTCTACTTTGAACTATCAATCGTCAGTACATCAGTTACCAACACTATGACTAACTTCGACCTGAGTAATAAAATAAAAGGCGTACTAAAAAGTAAAAGCTGCGATAACTTGATAACTTGATAATCTTCTAAAAGCGAGGCGTTGTAGCAGGGGTGTTAACAACTAGGTGCAGGGGCGAGGCTGCCCGGTGAAGGATTAAAACATGATAAGAATTGAATAAGGACTTATCACGAATACTACCGTTTCTTAATTTTTAGCAGTATTCTACTCACTGTCTACATGTATGGCAGTCCGGCCTCCCTGGAAACACAAATGCTAGCTTTTTATCACTCCCATTCTGTATTTCTTATCACATGTAGCCGACTACGTGTGTCGCTAAAAAGTAGGATTATTTATGACAAGGTGTTAATAACGCTTGTAAACTAAAGGAGGTTTATTGAACACTCCGTGCATTATTCTACAATAAAAATAAACTCTCAAAACTCTTTTCTTGCTCACAAAATACAATCTGTGAAATTCTCTACTCTTTGTTTGGTGAAGAATTGGAGTCCCCGCATAAGAGGCCTTTAAATAGTGTAAGCTGAAACAAGTTTATGGAAATAACTTCCCATAAACAAGACTTCATCACTTGTAAAAATATTGATACATTTGGTTTCCTTTCCTCGCTTTATTAGGCGATGTGAATCTACTTGATGTCAAAGTAAATCCGCTGCGTCAATCCAAATCATATCTCTCGAGATTTTTATTGAAAAACAATATCTTCTTCGAAATATCTCTACCATGCCACCATTTCTTTACCCGAGAGGCAGGTTAATTGACGTCATGAAATACTTGGCCAATTTCAAATTTCACACAATACTTCGTTTTAAAACATTTGGAAATTTCTTTAAGAATTAATAGAATTTATTTTTAAAATAGCAGTTCTTGACTTTTTAATTCGGTGTTAACATAAATATAATTCGATATTGATTGAAAATATATCACAAACTTATTCTTTGATCAATCATCCATTCAAATTTCTTAAAAATCCAGACAACTACTTGTCCTTGTTCAGTTCCTGAAGTCTTAATTATGCAAAAATATATTATAACAACCACTTGAATAAATAACCTTTTTTTACTAGTTTAAGTGTAAATATATGTCAATTGTATTTGATGTTATTTTTTTAATAAAATCTTATTTCTAATGCTCAAATTAAAATTCAAAAACCGTTACGAGAAGATAATCTTTGGAACATAAATTCGTTTGAAAACATTTAGTTAGTTTTACTCCCTCCGTTTTTTAGTTGTCGTTTTAGTTAAAGAAATTCGTTTGAAAATAGTTATCATTTTAGCACAATAAATAACACTCTTACATTTTCAATGTACTGTTTGACTATTTTTTCTCTTTAAATTAACAACCAACCAATGATATTATTTCAATTAATTGTTATTCTACATTTTCAATACACTTTTCGACTAATTTTTCTTTTCCTTAATCTATGTGCAAATAGCTAAAACAATCACTAAAAAACGGAGAAATAGGATTTAAGTAATATAACAAATCTGAGTGCTTGTGTAGACATGTATTTGTTATTTATAGCTTGGTTTATCTATAAAACATCCTTATGTTAAACCTCCTTTTGAATACGATACATGTCCATGCGCCAGTAATTTCTAACTATTTTCCTTTTTTTTTATATAAAAAAAATCGATCCTTCTCACTATAAGAAATCGATCCCAAAATCTTGAGAAATATCCAACTATTTTCTTGATTTACTTGAAACACACCAATATTGGCATTCGATTGCATAGTGTGCGACATCTAACATGTGTTGTCTTGTATTAAGTCATTATTGTAACCAACGCACTTGTTTACATCGATATTCATGATATTCAAAGGGTTAATAATGCCATGCATTATTTGGCCAATTTGGCTTTGATGATGGAGCACCACAATATACTAAACAAATTCGATATTGTTTTTAATCCCCAAAATTATTGAACAGCCTGGATGAATATTCCAACTCCAGAACAACCACATTTGTCAAACACCCACTAGATCATTTGAAAAAAAAAAATTAACCCTTTATCTTTACAGACTCGATCCCGAGACCTCATTATATGAGTAATATCCCTTGACCACTAGACTGTCAGATCATTAATCCAAGATAAAATAAATTTACCCATGACAAAATTCTAAACATCCTCATTGTCGAATAGTATTGAATAAATGGTCACTCTGCTTTATCAACATATATCATACATGTACAAACAGGAATCCATAAACTTACAATGCTAAATGAGCATATAAGAATAGACCTGACCCTATGGACTATAATGTTTTCCCCAAGCCTCAAGTTAGAACATGAACAAAACAATAATTGACAAGATCAGTATTGAGCCTTGGCAGTTTCAGCATTGCATGGGGTCTGTATCTTGGTCCTGGTGTTGTTGCTCAAGTATAACACTACAGTTGTTCAGCGTGCGTGCATCGATGAGACCATGGTTCCAGAGTTTAATCATGAATAATCTCCAACACCTGACAAGGATATAAGAATAAACAGTCTTCAATGGCAATATATAGAGCATAGGCCATAATCGAAATTGTCAAAATAATTTTATCAGATTGGATTGAATTAAAAGAGAAGGATGTAGAAAATGAAAAAGCTATCATAGAAAAATATGGTCAGCCTTGGGGGTTTGTCTAGCGGCAGGTGTCGTGGAATTCCACTGGTAGAGGTTGAGAACATCCATTGGTATTATGATTGAACTCGCAACCAATGACCCTTGAGGTTCTAGGTTCGATTCTCATGTAAGGGATTATGGGGGAGGGGGTGGGAGATATTATCTAAGCAAAAAAGACATCCCAAGCTTACATGTAAAAGAGAATGCACAGAACGAGAATAAAGAAATTAAATTAATGTTTACGATTACTTATACCCAGTGGGCTTACAAGAGGTTAGGTGCATCTGAAATTTAATAATGGGGTTTTAGTGCATACTACTTGTTGGGCTTACCATAACAAGGCTGGAGTGCACACAAATTTTTTCCCATGCAACCTAGTGAAAGCTTCACAAGCCCAAGGGATGTGACCGTCTGCCAACACCCTGCCATCATGACAAATGACCAGTTTTATGAAAGCAAATTAAGCAATTTGGCTATTTTAAGGCTATTGCAAATTAGTATGTGCAAGTGCAGTTGAAGTAAAACATCGTAAACTAGTAATCACATCATATGTAGCAAGTTAAGAGGCAACTTTATCTGCCCTGGAACTTCTGTTTACTTGTTTTCCTTACAAGGTACCAAAATAGGTACAATTACTAGTTAATAAATCAAGTCCCAGGATTTTTAAGATAAAGATGACAATGCATACACAATAAAAAATTATTGTCAACCAGTTATTATCTCCAGAGGTAAAAAATATTACAATATTAGAAGATGCAGAAGACATAAATTTGACTAAAAGCATGAACTCACCTCTGCTTTCTTACAAACGAGTTCCACAAATGCATCACTTGTTTCTCATCATTGGTAACATCCACGAAATCATCTAGCATCTACATAATATTGCAGTCATGGCAACAAAATTATCAATTTGCAAATCAAACCACGAATTCTAAAACATTATTGACCCTGGAGCACTTTGAGACAGCACAAGTAGGCAATACAAGCAAATCATACCAAGCCAAATAGATAAACTTATACCTGTCCACAAGTTGTGACATTTTATAGGACCCTTGCTAAAGGTTAATACATAGTATGCCAAAGTTGAGATGAGAGACATTTTCGTAATATAGATATATGTGCAAGAAAGAGATTGATGCAGAGATGAATATAATGCTAGTGCATACCAAACCCTTTGGGAAATTTTAAGAGTTCTTCTGGGTACAAGAACACATGAAAACTTCTTACCAACTGGAACAACCACGTAAGACGAGCATGATTTCAAATTTCTAACTGCCCAATGGCCACATCTATTATTTTGAGAATCCTAGATTTTGTGAGACACTAATTCATCAATGTCTAAACATCGTGTGTTTATCTTGCTCATTCTTTTCAACTTATACCCAACCTTAGTATGCCTGAGGAGGTTCCTAATAGTTATCTAGTAAATGAAATATTGCCGATAATACTTTGAAAGTAAGAATGACAAACAGGTCTAATAGAAAAATACGCATAGGTCCTAATGATAAAATATCTCCCAGAGACGAGGATACAAGGACAATATGCATCAAACTGCTTGCACATAATCAATGCTTTCACCTGTTTGCACGTAATCAATGCTTTCACGTAGGTCAAGATAACCCTATCCTGATAATAATCGTCGCCGTAAGAAACAGAAAATATGAATACTTTGCATTTAAACAAGGGAGTCCGTCTGTTTACTAATCCTTCTTCCAGATGAGGTTTCTTTAGTCTTCAAGTGCACACTGCTTTGATGAAATGTGACATGAGTGCATACAAGGGATACACAACCTAACAGATATGATGGGCTTCCACAATGAGTGAGGCTGTGATTCTCCCTATTAAGCAAGCCTTTCCACACTAGAAGTATGTATGCAGGATTGACAACCCCAAAAGGGCAGATTTTATCCGTCTCAAGCCAGCTCTGATAATATTCATTTGACAGGTGATTATTCTATCTTGTAGTCACTTTGAGGGAAATATACCATACATGACAATGACATAGTTGGAGTCGGACTAGGGCAAGATACAAGCAATTAGACAAGGGAATTTATACAACTACAGTACCTAGTATAAGCACTTCCTGGCTTTGGCAATAATTTTTTTTTCCTTCATACTTTGCCAATTGACTAAAAATAACTTAAATTATTCTTTTTGTATCCTACAGAAGTATCAGCTTCCAGTTGCATAATAACCAATTTCAAGCATAGCCAATTACATTTATTGGAGAATTTGTATAAATATGGATAAAGAGATAGTCTGTTCAGATGAACCAAAATGATTTGTTTGTGTAGACTAACAGGTAAAGTCAACTTAAACTTCTAATGATAAGAAACTCAAAAAATAAATTATATCACGTCGACCTACTTTCAAGAAAATCATAGTTCTTATAAGTGAAGCTTTGACTGATAAGTCATTTCAATAATCACAGAACTTGGGCAACTGCAAGTTATTTATAATGTTTGAAGTATGATCATGCACAATAAATGCAAATACTAGAGATAAATTGTAAATAAAGAAAAATGTATCATAATGTTATTTGAGAATACCCTGCGATCTTCCAGATCAGCGACATCATCATCAACTTCATCTTCACTGTCTTTATCCGAAAAGACTTGCTCCAATGCCATTGGCTGAAATTAACGATGAGTTTATTTTTTCAAGATATGCACCTTTTTTTTAACTACTTGCTACATACAAAATAAATGCAAATGCAGAGAATGTAAGATCATGGACAAGTTAATTGGTTTTAAATATGTTGTGTTTATACAAAATAAGCATCAACGTGAAACATCATCAACGTGAAACATCATAAACCACTAAATCTATTTTAGTAAATTGGACGAGTAAAAATGTACAATATTTCAATGGAAGTTCACATAGCAACAATAACCTCTCAGTCATATTAAAGAAACCTATAATCGTCCACGTTCCAAAGATCATAACAATTACATGATAGCATAAGGATATGCAGCTTCAAGAAATTCAAAAGCATATTTTCCATGACAGGTTATACAAAAAGTTCAGATGTGGCTCCAAGATCTCGTCAGTCAAAAGATATCAGCACATCACAACTATGAGCACTTCAATTTAACTGTAATGTTATCATGATAAGAGAATGGAAGTTACTTAGCAATGAATATCAAGTAGCTTGATTTCACTAATTTGTTAGTTAGGTTTCAAAAACCTTTACATCTTTCATTTAGAATCCCATGCTACAATGTGCAATCAAAGTTGATGTTACATCAACGTAAAAGTTGAAGCCTTAACCTAGTATGATAGTACCATATTCCCAATAGCCATAAGCTACAAAAATCGTTGACAAATTCCTAGAGAAGGAGAAGAAGCACATAAACATGATATCCCTTTTTGTTCTGGGTATAAGAAAATAGCACTCTCTTAAGTTTCCTTAACTTCCATTTCTACCACTCATGATATACATGATCCTTTCTTTCACTTTATTTACATCAGTAGATAAAACCATGTTTACTATTTCTAACACTCATGATATACTTTGATGTTTTCACTTTGGTTTTCATGAGAGTTCCATTTATTTCATTGAGTTAATTAGTTTTTCCAAATTGATTTACACTTCCAATGTCTCGGCCAACAACACAACGCTAACTTCCAGCAAATATAATGAAGCAAAGAGAAACACAGAGAACTAATTAAAAGCCTGCTGAAGTAAATACTTTAATCAAACCAGCTAGAGTGAGATGCTGTGTATAAGAGAATTATGAGTTGAGAGCACAAAATCCTAAATAAACTCAAATACAACATATCAGAGAATTATTAACATGCAGACCAGAAAGGAATAATGAGTAATGACCTACATGCACTATCTTACAAAGAATATGGGTTATACTGGTATGAATTGATAATCTAGTTAATCACCTGAGCTCTATGTGAATGGAAGAACTGCCGCTTCTGCAAGAGTGCACGGCTGTGGACATATAGGAAAGGAGAACGGATTTCAAAATTAGTTTAAATCAAATCTGAGTTCAAATTAACAAAACAGTGAATCGAGAAGAAAGAAAGCTGAGAAGGGTAATTTATATTAAATCAATTACTGATAGAAAGAAGAGTCAATATAAAACTCAATCTATTTTCAACAAGCATGTCAAATTGGCTAAACATATGGCTATAATATACAAATTCTAAACACAAGTTAAAATAGTTCTTATGTTTAACATTGAAACCATATGGCAACATAGTACTGTTGGGAGAAACACTAGATTAGGTGTATGAGTTGGACACACTTGTTCCTAGTCAATATTTTCTAGTGTTCTATGATTACCATTTCATTGAAAACAATAAGCAAAGAAATTTAGATTCAAAAGAAAATCCTACTAACAGCAGTATTTTACGAAGTAAGACAAAAGATAGTGCCCCAACTAGTTGACATACTTTCTAGTGTCTGACCGTTCCATTGCCAACTTTCTACTCTTAGCAAATTGTAGCACGGAAGGAGCTGTGACATTGCTCCCAGGTAATGACTGAACGCAGTCTGGATCAACATACGAGTGAGTAGTGGCAGACGAAATCCCAGTAATGTTAGGGCTGGATGTATCTTGTTCGACAGAGTCGGTGGCACCTAGTAAAATACGTATATTTTTCAAGGACCCACCAAAGGGAAAACATCAAAGTTATTCTGCCGATTCTAAGTTCAATGACCAGCGAATCAAATGAAGGAAACAATAGGCATACGTTGTAGGAAGCTTGTCAATAAATTCACAAGTCAATAAAAAGGTTTCAAAATTTTAAAACAAGTGGATTGATATATACTAAGATAACAAATAACGACTGCTCAAATTTTAGTAAAAATTAGGATCGGCAGCAATTCTTATAAGCAACGAAAAACAGAGAACAATATCTGATAGCGCATATTTTAAAATTCTAACACCTTGAAATGAAGTAAACACAAAACTATTCTTGGAAAGAAATGTAAAATCATAAAATATACTTCTTTGATACTAACTCCAGTCTAAGCAAGTCAACATGAATATAAAGAAATTAACTTTACCTTTTATTTCTTGTTTTCATTTGATCAACTTGAGTATCGAATATGTTTTATTAAATTAAGCAGCCAGATTTTATGGTCTGAAGTCTGAACTAAGAAGAGATAATTCAACAAAATCCTCCAGAAACTATAAATACTTAAAGAAACAACAAACGACCTACCTTCAGTCTTTTCTGCAAATCCATTGGTAGATACAGGGAAATCTAATACAAGTGGATGGACATGCCTGGCATTTGAAACAGGTCTCTTTGGTCTTCGCCGTCTCCGTGGCTTAGAACTGCAAAAATATAATAGTATCAATTATCTAAACTAACTTGAGAATTATCTGAGCACACATAACTGCATCACTAAGCAGACCACAAGCTTAGAAAAGTGTCTCACCAATAGAAAACCGCTTCATACTTTGGATCAGGACCAACAGCCTGCGCAAACCAATAGAATAGAAATAGTTAACCATCAAGATGTAAATACATTAAACCATCTCTAAGTTGGGCGATTAATATATTGCCTGTTATCTCAGTTACTAAAAAAAATAGCAGTTTATTCAAATAGTTTCAATGTCAACTACCAAAATGAACTGCCTTCCAAGTCCCATCTATATAATTTTAACTCCTGAAGTCCTGATGCAGACATTAATATGCTAGATCAACCTGCCCCAATCCCATCCTAGGCGTGTTAAGGAGGGAATCGGATAGTGTGCAGCCTAACCCCTGTGGCAACAGGGTGGCTGTTCCTAAATTGAACCAAGGGTGAAGTGCAAACACTATCTACTACTTCATAATAGATAAGAAGCATAGGTAGTGTAATGAGTCATTTTGAGTTATTCCATCACATCGAAGAGCTGGAGAATATGAGATCTTTGACTCTATTGGACATGGAAACAGCAGACATAAATATGTTAAATCATAATAATATATCCCACTAAGTCCATCTTAATTCAGCACTGTCAGGGTAATGATTTTTACAGTCCAAATCATTGAGTTACTGTTATCACAGTAAAAAGATGGATGACTCAAGGAAAAGTTGATTAATACAACAGTAACTATAAATATTTATGTTGTAGCCCATGCAGATATATGTTGTATAAATGTTATCACCAACATAGACACATAATACCACCCATTTTACTACTTGGGTCATTTATGTGGGAGTCGAGTCATCTATGCAGGAGACTAGGATTTAAGCTATAGGTTCTGAAGGCAATTATGATCTGCACAATTTATAAGAGATATGTATCATCTTTAGTTTTTAGGTGTTATGCAGGAGGCTAAGATTTAAGCTATAGGGGCTCAAGGCAACTAAGATCTAGCACAATTTTATAAGAGATATGTATCATCTTTAGCTTTTAGGTAGGGAGTTAGACGAATAGTGGTGTTATTATTGCAGAGTTGACATGATTCAGCTGCATCTTAAAAGTATGTTGTGCAGCTTCAACAAAACTGGGACTAAGATTTCATGATAGAAAAAGCATGTTCTAACCTCAGGAGACCAAGGGTTCTTCACCATGACATTTACAATTTGGTAATCTGCATTTACCTAGAAACAGTATAAAAGATTACGGTATGGTCAAGAATAACAAAAGAAGTATCATATTAGTAAGTCTTAGGATGATTACCAACCCAAAATTCAAAGTTGAACAGATCATGAGACGCGGTTAAGTGAAGCCTCAAACCCTATTTAAATTAGGAAACTTGATTAAAGCAGAAAATTCAGTCAAACAGTGAAAATCTAATAAGAATTACTCCATATTTAGTACATTTGGACCATTGTCTAAGTGTACCTTATAGCTAGAACATTTTACCAAACAAAAAGGACATGAGAAGTCCTCTGTAACTGCAAGTTCAAAAATAACAAGTTGATATGAACAAAAGTTGAAGTATTACACATGTAAAAAGAATCGAGGAAAATGAACATTACACAAAAAATATAACCATCTCCGAAGTCGATATGCTTTAGTTGCTCTACTTAACTTGATTGACAGTAAATGTGTGTTTTAAAGGGAAGGCAGTAGGTTATCTGATATGAGGTAAATTTGAAGAGTTGCCTATTATACTCTGAAGGATTGAAGTACTATAGTTGGAGGTAATTTTTGGTTTAGAACATATACAATGTGAATATTACCTTCGGTCTTCTGCATATCACTGCGATAATATTTGTAGTTGAAAACCACATTTCCAGTCCTCAACCTACATTTTGGAAGAATTAACTAAAGCTTTATTTTTCGGGTTTACTTCATTTTATTTGAAGGAGCGCATAAACACTCTTTCCAAGCAAAGAATAAAATGAGAGATGTTTGGTGCCAAGATAAACAACACTTCCATACAATAAGGAATGCAAAATTAATTATGAGTAATATATGAGAATCCACCTCGCTCTAGGAACAAATGTCAGAGGCAGCTACACTAAATATATTACTTTCAAAGAGGCAAGAAACAGACAGCTTGTAGCTTAATAATTCACCTCGACATCTACACTAAATTTATTACTTTCAAAGAAGCAAGAAACCAACAGCTTGTAGCTTAATAATTCACCTCGGCAGCTAAACTATTTTTCTTATAGTATAGAAAACAACTGCTAGACTTTTTTAGTTCTCCAATTGGCTACTCCTTTCACTTTATATAGCCAATTACAATATTTAACAGACAAATATGAGCCAAATACACAATCAGTAATTATTCCAAAAGGGACTACTAAGCATTGAGACAAAGGAACTCACAATTTGATTGATTGACGCAATGGGAAAGGAACATCTGTATAGTTGTGAAAATCATAAGAAGTTTTCCACTTTGCTCCAATCTCTTCGGCAGTAACAATAACTTGGAGTTGACGAACTGTTGCCTTTGAAGAAGAAAATTTGAGGTCAGTGACAAATAGCCAACAGTAACTATTTTTCTTAAAAGGCAGTTGTGTTAAGAAATTATATTCAATATCATTACCACATCTCCCGTCATATTTGGAAACCTAAAGGAGACACATTTGTCATCATCGGAGTGTCTTGGCTGCAAAGAGTATGATGTGAGAGGAAACAAAAAAGAAATTATGTATAACACACAAATCCTTAGACACAGCAAACAACCTTACATTACAACTTTCTGATTAAGCAATGAAATAAATGATTATTTATAATGAGTAGGATTATCGAAACAGTGAAATACTTCATTTACGGGTTTTTTCCCTTTGTTAAATTATTTTAATAAAACATATCAGAAAACAGAAAAACGGCTTCTTCTAGTTATAAATATTATATTTTCTGCTTTAATTAGGTGTACTTGCAAATTGACAAGATGATACTTATAAAGGGAAAATTGACAAGACGTACGCTCAGGGGCCAATATGTAAATAAGCCTATTTCAATTTACATACATAGATTATGTCTCATGTTTATTTCTAATAATATTAGATGATGTGGATAACTATGTCAATTTTACAGTCATCCAATATGGGTGGAAAAACTTATAAACATATCTAGATATTGGGCACATAAAGTCATACCAATTAAGTCATCTGAATCATGTCTAAGCATTTAGCAACTTATTCAAGATACGTATACGAAACAAAAGCTCTTCATGTAAAGATTGTTGAACTGAATTATCTGTACCAAATGATGGAGATGGGAAAACCATCTCACTTCAGTATGTAACACATCCAGGTCTCGATTGCTATAGAAATTTATGTACAAGAAAACTAAGCTACATGTGCTACATCAATGATAGAAAGTCATACAATATATGCCTCTTAAATCTTTCATATCCTGAAAAGCTACACATAAATTCAAACTGAAGAGCACATATTCCTTTAAAGCTTCAGTATATTAATTTTGCTGAGGGAAATGATAAGAGTAGGGGAACTGGAGGAACAAATAAATGCATCGCAAAGCTAGATATTATATAAATGAAAAACGAAGATATTCTAGAATCCAATGTACCAAAACACCTTCCAACTCTCATAAGCATAGAGCTCACTGGAATCTAAAATTAAGAGAAGTATATCTGAGTTCAGACATACCACCATTAAACAAGAGTGCATGTCAACCATCGATACGAACTCTGTTCTTTCCCCAAGACTAAAGGTTGAAGAGTTTTCCCATGATAAATGAAGTAATTCCATTGGGATCCTGCCCAAAAAGCACTGCCCGCCAACATCGACTACCAACATGAACAACAATATTAGGAAGGAAAAACTGATATATTGCAAGGAATTGAAAGCTGAACAAGATAAAGGTAAAATTGTTAATATCTCTCTGCATCTAAAAAGAGAAATCAATCGCAGAAATATAGAAGCCATCATAGTAACTTTCCAACTGCATTTTAAAGGATAGCTATATTACATCTACCAATGTAGGTGGAAAGATTATAGTTTCATGGTAAGGGAAGTAACCATCACACATGTCCATTCTTTGTATGACAAACATTGACTCCCATTTAGATCATCAAGAATTTAAAGAAGTCTGTCACACAAATTTGAACCGAGTCTTTTGGGTTCATTACACTTCAGGATATGAAGTTTCCTCTGAAGAAAAATCAAATGCTAGGTGCTCACAAACATCGAAATACAGAGGAACTCGAATATGTATGAAAATAATTCTAGAACTTATTATGTTCATGACGTATTACGTTCAAGTCATATGATACAAGGGAGTAACCACCATACATGTCAATCATTTTGCCAGTAACTTTCCATTTACATTGTCAGAAAGTTAATGAAGGATCTGTCACACGGACTTGAACTGGGTTTTGGGATTCATTACACTGTAGAATATGAAGTTTCCTTTGGAAAGGAATCAAATCATAGTTGTTCACAAACATCAAAATCCAGAGGAACTGCAATATGTTGGGATGAAACTCCAGGAGTTAATCACATGTATCTAACTTAATGAAGTTGTAGAAAACATAGCTCGTGTAAACCTACCACATCTATATTGCAACAATATAGAAGTACCTCAGAGTTCAGACACAAAGTCTGTAGAAACATATGAATAATGTGACGACTGAGAGAAACAGTTACCAACACATTGTTTAATCTTTCATCCTATACTCTTGTACATAAGTTGTCTAGTTCTAACAAAACAAACAAATTTATTGCTTTAGGAACAAAGCACGAGATTTCTACAGAAGTATAGAGAACTAAGTAAATTATGCATGCCAATAGAAGCTAAAAGAATAAAAAGATAAAATAAGAAAACAGTTAAATCTACAGCTGTAAAACATTTTCAAACAGTCCGAAATAATCCCTAAAACACAATCCAAAATAGGAACTAAGACAAATACTAGCCATGCAGAATTATTTGGCCAAGGCTACTTACATGAAAATGAGGACAAATCCGTTTGATTCCTTATTAACTCAGCTGGAATAAAAAAAATAGACAATCAAACAATCCAACAGATATTGAAACCCCTGAAAACTGATGAAGAGCAAGGAAATGGTATACCCCAACTGATAAACAAGACAGCAAGAGATCCACGCTTGACTTCCTCTGATAGTTTACCGATCTCAGGAAGAACAAATTTTGCCTGCTGCGTTCTTACATCAGCTCCTGTATAAGTTGTTAACGTACAGACCCGACTGAAATAATATGTCGCACAATCCTGTATAAGAGCGGTATCAACCAAACAAAAGATAAAAATCAAGAGATAAAACCATAAAAAATAAGAGCATAATTAGTGTGAACAGTCTATGATCATGGTCAAAAGTTTTACCTTGATTACTGCATCTGTAGGAACTGGTCTTGCTAGTATTATACACAAAGGAAAGAGGCTTGGCAGTTGTGGGCCATCACTCAGAGTTGACACGGAGATTGACATTTGAACCCTAAAGGGGGGAAACAAAAAGCCATTACAGAAAACTCCCTTACAATTATAATAAATGCCATTACATTTTTTTGAGATTCAACTTTTCTCAATTAATTTTTTCTAAAATATTCTAATAAAGATACCTTCTTACTAGGCAAGACTACGAGAGCCTATTCAGAGGCATTGTGACACGTTAGTATTGTTATTGTTGTATTCTAAATGCTAATATATTTGTGTTTGAAATTAGATCCAACGCCAACATATATATAAATATATATATCATCCAATTCGTTTTTAGAAGTTCTTTCATTTTGTAATTTTTTAAAGGGTTAATGGTATGTTTGATCACATGTTCCATTTCACCATTCGATCACACATCTTTTGATTTGTCCAGTTTGATCACACCCCTTTAGGTTTTGTTCCCTTTTTGATAACGAGGTTAATAGTGCCATTTAAATTTTGATTTTCGAGGCCACATGTGCGGCACATGGGAAAAATAGTCCTAAAAACAAAAGAAATGGGAAGTCGAAAATCCCTACCACATCATCATCTCTTATACAGCGTAACTGGCAAACAAGCAGCGCCATCATCTTCATCTCTTTATAAAAATTCTATCTTCCTTGAACTATTTCACTTCCCATGAATATCTGCAACAAATATCTAGAAAATCTACTTGGTTCCAGTGATTTTTTTTCAAATCCCTAGAAATCTATTAAGCATCTGTTTGACACCTGTCCACCCCTTTCCCCTCAAATCAAACTTTGAAAACCCTAGTATGCTGCTGCTAGTCCTCCGAGGATAAGAGCGACAGCTTTGCAGCCACTCTTTGTCGGACAATTTGAAAAGATTTTTTCTAGTTAGTCTAGCAATTGAATAGTTTTCTGAAATTAGAATCGAAAAAATCGATAACTATAACGACGGGGACGAGGTGAGGGCATCAACAAAGATTGTTTCTTGATTGAAAAATTCGAAGATGAAGATGGTGAGAAATCCCAGAAATTGGGTGCTTGCTAACGACAACACTGATTTTTTATTGTTGCATTTTCTGATGTTTTTTCAGTAGAATTTATTTTTTTGACCCTTCACTTATCTCTATCTAGCATCAATTTACTTGGCAATTGGAAGCAGAGATATCGCAGATGTCATATTGTGAATTCATTGTCCAGGTTACTCTGGATGATTAAGCTGTGTATTTTTAGGTGTGGAGGGGATTTTTTTTTTTATATTTAAAAATCGGCCATTGTGGGATAGGCACATGCCTTCTGGGTTAGTGCACTAACAGAATTACCAAAAAGGACAAAAAATTGAAATATGTGTGATCAAACGGGACAAATCCAAATATAAGTGATCAAATGGTGAATGAAATGAAAGATGTGTGGTCAAACCTGCCATTATTTTAAGTTAGTAATATGTTCATAAAGTAATCAATGGTCAAAGTTTCACTTTGAAAACAAACAAAAACCATGTTTTTCAACTAAAGGATATGAGCACACTATATTATGGGGGTAACCATAGCTCTTCTAGCAAATGGAACAAAAAAGTTGAATTCCAATCTTTTATGGATGTTAGTTTTGATGATCACCTGTTTTTGTGCTTCTCCTGTATTTTGTAACTCAGACATCTTTGAAGAAACAATGGCTGCATGACAAGAAGTTTCAAACTGCATGTCAAAACTCTGAACAACCTAAGACATTTCTGATAAATGCATTCAGACAACAACATTCAACAGTACAGAACACATTTGCACTACGTGGCCAAATAACTAATCAATGAAACTGAATGACGAACACCCTAAAAGACTTCTGATAAAGGTATCCAAACAAGTATATATAGGATTTTAGAGGATAACAAATGGGACAGCAAAGAATATGGAACATTAGTGAGGCATTAGGGAAATATGGAGATAGAATATACATTTTTAAGAGCCCGGCGCTGAAGAATGTTATACAGTTCTACAGGTTTGCAATAACATGAAAGACATTCCTCGGCCGCAGCTTCTTTCTTCGATAGACAGCACGAACCATGTCGGCATGGATTCTGATTCTGCATTTCAAGAATTCAATATTAAAATTAGATCTCGTGATATATACTGGGATCAAGTGAAGTTCTCATTTAAAGCCTAGACTCTGCTTCTCAAGTTCCTTGTCCCATAACCATCTAATACAAAAATAAAAAATAAATCAAAAAAGATAACTAAAGACATAGTAAATGCAACAATGTAACCACAATACTTTCACTCCTTACTCTCTCTTTCAATGTTTGCTTTCTGTTAAGGTTGCTTTACGAAAACTTATCTCTCTCTGCATATTAAAAAATATGGATAAATTTGGCTGGCTAGAACTGCATGATAGTCTCCACCCACTTAACCATCTAAGAAAGTTAGGTATCAATTAACATGTCAATGCTTCCTGTTCTCTTTAGAACATTAAAGAAATTCAAAACATAGAAAATATTTGAAACTCTCACATCCCTAGATAGAATGATGAAACCCAAACAGATGGACTATTGTACTCTACAAAGGAACCTGGAGAGAGAGAGAGAGAGAGAGGTGAGAGAGAGAGAGAGAATTTCATATAACTCGAAGAAAATCATCCCTCTGAGTTCCAAAATATCAAGTCTATTACTTTAGCACTTATATGATAATTGCATCAACGATAAACAAGAGAACCTAAGCGGTTTCACGAGCTACTAAGGGTATGCCTGGCATCCTTGTTGAAAATCCTCAAATATGTTTACAGCATGCTGGGAATCTGTGTATACCCTTAGATCTTCAAAAATAAATTGACCTGAAATGATAATTTCTTACTTTATAAATAAGGAAGATAGACAACTCAAGAAAATGAGGGAGCACATGCTTTAGAAAGATATTGAAAAACTGAACCCAGTAAACCTATGGATGATCTCCTCAGCAGTATTTTTAAGTAATATGGAGTATATAAGTAACTGGATGATACATAAAAGGGTAGTTTGTCAAAGGACACTGATAATAAATTTAATGTTTTAAAAACATGCAAATACTTGAGGTAATCAATAATCAGAAGCCCATGAGGATTGAAGCTTTAGTGGCTAATCTTGCTAACTCTGTATCCACAACAAGCTGCTCGAGATTTGGGGAAAAAAAAATCCACATAGAGACACTAGTGTATTACTGTATTAGTTATACGACTCCGTTTGTTCCTCATTAATTTAATTGAATTGAGCAAATTTATTTTCTCTATTCTTCAATTAATAGAGATATTCAGATCAACTATACATCTTCTAAATTTATACAAACCCATCAAAGCGACTAATAAAAAGGATACGAGAGAACACAGAACTCCACTCAAGCTAGTTTTTAATACTAAAGTGTTCTTAAACTTCAACCAAATCAACATCTGTTTTAAGCAAACCAACTCTCATCATAGCATCTGCATACCCTTTGGACCTCGGCTAACATTCAAAGACTTGAACAAAATTATATTAGTAACGAAAAGCCTGAGAAATTTGATAAATGGGTTAATTTGCACTTCGAGTAACCATTCATAAAATGAAACCAGCTACAAAATTAATCTAACAACAATTTTGTAATTATCTTCTAAAATCATAAAGTAAACCCTAAACAAGAACAAAAAAGCATCAAATTAACCAAACATAAAATATTACTCACAACCAAAGGTTCCAGGTTCAAGTCCTTACAATAATAATTCCAGGATTTTTCAATTTATTTTTCATAAATCAAACATAAAAGAAAAAAAAAAGGAATATTATTTTCTTATAACTACTACAATTTTTAAAGTATCATATCAACCCTAATTACAATCATAATTTTCAACACTACTAATTACTCTAAAAAATTCAAAAAATCACCAATTAAATCGAATCAACCATATAAAAAAAATCAAAATTAAAAAAAGAAAAAATCAATAAATGTCAAGAAAATAAAATTAATTAATCACTGATTCAGGTATATTTGGAGTAAAGGATTTTAGAAAAATGAAAAAATAAATTGAAAATCGAAATAAGCATAATTTATACCTTGAGAAATTAGCTTAATTGAGCTGAAGATTATTGAGTGCCGTACACTTATTATTCAATTTTGATAGCTTAAAATCCTTAAATGCATCAAAATAAATAAATAAATAATGGACCCAAATAGTGTTTTTTCAGTAAAATGACAATTTTGTCCATATATATAATTTCCTCAACTATTACACTTGGGGGCCAAAATAGTCATGTAACCCAACACTATTATTTGGGTGTGTGTATAACAGCTCACGTTTGGGACTCTGGAGTTTATAAGCCCATTTACAAATGAATTTTTTTATTTGGGCTGTCCAATAATGTTATTTGGGCTGCATTTAATGGTTTTTTTTAGACATGAACCGTATTTGTGAGTATAGTGTTCGAGGAAGTTTTAATTATGGAAAAATAGTCATTTTTCTCTTATACTATTTTATGATGGATATAGTATAGTTCTTTGGTACGTTTGGATTGGGTGATCGGCTATATGGAACTGTTAAATGAACCGGGGTATGGGATGGCTCAAGTGGGCTTGGTGCCCCATGCCATGGCCGGGTTCGAGCTCATAAAGTATTCGGGAGAAAATTGGCAAAATAGCACCCCTTGGACTCTTTTTTTAACTTCTAGCACCCACGTTAACAAGTTGAAGGTCTTTGTAACGAGTAGAAAGATGTTATTATTTATAATGTATGCGCATTAATACAATAAATTTCTTTGAGAAAATCCTTCTAGATACAAAAATAATTTATCAAACGATTGAGGTCCGTCTATCAATCTATTGGTTTCTAAACGGATTGCTGACTGCTTGAGATACTTGTTTGATGTGTCTCGACTTGGATTCGTTTGGATACGTGTTGTTCTAATCGCTATGCGAATTCTAGGCCGATTTGCTTGACCTAAGATACATCCTAAGCTCGATTTTGATATACGAGACTTCATCAGAGTATGACATATGTGATCTGGGATCGATGAGACTCACTAACTCTATTTTGATTTGACATTGTCTCAACGGGGCGCTTAGCGTTTCGATCTCACGCTACAAGACTTCGATCTTAGTCTTCGACTCAACCTGTGGGACTTAGACTCTGATTTCCATGTGCGTGTTCAGCTCTGGGTACCTTAGCACATCTTCGTGTGCTATCCTATGCGACATGCTTATTTCCATCGGGGCTGTGGGCCGCTAGCAGCCTTACCCCGTATTTCTCGACGGGCGTATTGTGGGCTATGCAGCCTTATATCCCGCCTCGATTTACTACAAGTGCCTTTGTGCTTAATCCTCAGAATGATTTGATGTATAGATTTGAATCGATAAGATTCTCATCATATTTTTGATGTTAACTCAAATTATCGCTATTGTGTAGTAATTCAACTCTTTGTTCCTTATATTAGGCGGCTTATTTTCGTGACGGTTAAAAAGATTAAGGTTTTTCTCCGCTTGTGTTTTATTTTTAGCATACAGGGTATTTATGTGCCGCCTTCTTCTCGACGGCTGATCCATGCTCGCGCGATTACAATTTGAGTCGTTAATAAATTAAATTGCTGGCGCAAAGATTCGACCGGGCTTCTGATTTAATATTAAAATAATATATTAATATCAAACGGTAAAACATGAGGCGTCCCGCCTCGATTTCTTTCTTTGACTTCATGGTAAAGTGTTTATTTGACTCCCAAGTGGCAAAACACGAAAGCCGCTTCATTCAGCTTCGCTTTTATAAAAAAACCCTCTATGTTTATTCCCGTTTTTTCCTCCAATATATATTATTTTAATGCTATAATTAGGTTTTAATTAATGATAAAACATAATTTCAATACTTTAATTAATTTCGGGGCCACAAAATTTCTGTGAACTCTTATTTTTATGTACCAATTTTAATTGGTTAATTAGTCGGAACCTCCTAACCCTCACGTGTCCACCTTTAATTTGCACTTGTTTTTTTTTTTTTAATTTCGATTCTAGATAATTATTGAATAAATTGTGAGGGGATGTTAAACAATTGTGAGGATATTAAACAATAAATGGTGATTTACTTAAGTTCAGGGTCAATCCATTGCCTATAGTCCAGCCCAACTAAGTAAGAAAGAGGCGTACTTGATCTGCAATTCTGCATGAAATCAATCCATTATCTTCAATTGTTGAAGCCCAAGTGGAGCCCATTACAAGTCGATCAAGTTGTCCAGGCCAAAGCATGTCAAGACTCATCGCCTCATTATTGAGTGTTACTTACACGTGACCTTTATAGAGTTACGGAGTTCCATTATTACTAAGACTATCCATGCCACAGATGCATCAAACGCCACAATCAAGTGATCATTTCACACAGTGAGACACCGGGTAAAATTGACACCACGCGTAAGTGATCAAAAAATCGATCCGTGGACACTTTTTTTTGCACCCAAAAATGCGGGGCTCTATGGAGAATATAATAAAACAAAAAACAAAAGTGGCATCAACCACCACCGCCACTTGGCAGCTGCTGGTTGGTTGCTTTATTTTCCTCTTATTTTTAAAATCATTTTGTACACACTAAGCCGAAAAAAAAAATATACCATTATTTTTCATTTTTCGAGATTTATAAATGTAGACTCAGTTCTTCAGATTATTTTGGATACCAAAAAAATTGAATTTTTTACATAGTTTTCATTAATTATATTAAAATATTATGAATTTTTGAAATTCAAAAAAATATTTTGTGAATTAAGATAAAAACGATACGGGGGTTATAGAGAAATTAATTGACACTCGAATTTAATAATCTCTATCGCGTTGTTTGAAAGCGGACATTATTCGAAGTGCTGTTCGATCCTGCTATGAGTAGGTTCGGCCACCACACTGCCGGCCGCGATGTTTAAGGCTACAAGCAAGCAAAGAAGTGATCAATTAGGCCACAAGAGGGATCATTTCACACAACAAAGGACACCGAAATAATAAATTTGACATTCCGCGGGACCGGAGCAAAAATTGATCCGGACCATCTCCCTCGGATGAAGCACCCCAACGGGGCCCCACCGGCAATAAAAAAATAAAAAAGGCAGCTTACCAAAGACGCTACACGCTGCTCCTGGCCGCAGCCGGGCTGTTTGCAATGGGCGCCGCCGACGCGCTGCTACCGGTTGGCCGGTTATTTTTTTTTCACCTCATTTTTAAATTGTTTTTTGCACAATAATAAAAAAAATTACACCACTATTTTTTATTTTTCGAGCTAACAGCCTAGGTTTCAGGTTGGCTTGACACAAAAAAAATCAAGTTTTTTACACCTTTTTTATTCTTCTTTTAATCACTTTTCTCTTCCGATTTTCAAGAAACTTCATGGATCCTTCACAAAACTATAGTTTTTTTTGCAAATTACAACTTTCCTAACCAACCATCAGATCCTAATATGCGACCTCCAAATACAAATAAATATGCAACGCCTTAAAATCACAAAACACGGACGTGAACTCCAATTTTTGGTCGCAATATATTTATGCCACCAAATTTCGTAAGATGCGACTACCCGTGATAATCATCCCTATATGTCAGATGATTATCCACTGCTTCGGGAAACAACTATGTTCCTCTCAATGAACTGCCCAATCCATCGAACCACTTCGAGACAAACACACCACGCGCTTTAGTAGTGGATCTACCGGGATATCCCGGAATTTCGTCACAAATATCTCTTTGAAATGTCATTGAGATATCTCATAGCTTTAAAAATCAGGTGTTATTTTTAAAAAAATTATAATATTATTTATTGTATTAAAATATTATGATTTTTGTAATTCAAAAAAATATATATATACTATTAAAAAATATACTTTTTAAAATATACATGAAATAAAAAAATTATTAAAAATTATTAAAATATTTTAAAAAATTAAAAATTAAAAATTATTAAAAATATATTTTAAAAATTATAATATTATTTATTATATTAAATTTAATAATTATATAAAATGAAATAAATAAAGAGAATGAAAAATACATGCAGATAATGGAGCGACATGAAGTGAGCAGAAAGAATTCTACACTGAACGACACTGCTAGTGGTCAAGTAGTAAAAAGTATTCGTGTCATGTTCGACGCTATAAGTAGGTTGTCAAATTCGACACCACTAAGTCATGACGGTCTAAGCACGTAGTCGCACATAATGAGAACAACATACCGTAACCCCGGTATAAATTTCCTGAAGTGGCCGTAGCTTTGAGTCGATGCCATATTCCTCACTTTCGCAATCATTTAGGTTCAACTCCCGCTAAGGGACGTGGCTCAACAATCGGGGCTGGCAAGTGGGTAAACGATGCAGGCCAACGCACTCCGCCATCGAGGCATATCCTACTCCATTTACCTCATTCGTGAATGCCACCTGCTTTTCCGGATATTTTTCAATAACATTTATTATTATTGTCGTTTTCAATTATAAACTAACTTGTTATTAGTCAGGACCATGATTAAGTTGGATTCGAATATTTATTTTGCTGTAAGATTTATTTATCGTTTAATTTATAATTCTAATTATTGTGCTTAATTACTTTTCATTAATTGGCCATTAGTGAATTGTTCTATTGTTAAACACTGTGATACGGTGATCACTTCTTAGAAAGAATAATAGAACACATGTTTCATTTACCATAGAATATAGTATTGTCATGTAAGTGTTTATAGACAATTGTTATTCATTCGTTCAATATTTTAAACTATCATGGAGATATGGGGATAGCTTGGTTGTTCGAGGTTAGTATTACTCGGGAGAGAATATTAATATTTTATAATCCTCTTGTTATGAATCAATAGATAATCTCATAGTTAATTAAATATGACAATCTAACGAAATCATGTGTTCCTATAATCAATTGATACTATTATTACTTACTTTTTTTTTTAGTTATTTAATTCAGTTCTTTTTAGTTTACTTTAGTTCTTTAGTTAATTGATACCATTAAATGTTGTTTAGTTAATTAAGGATACCTAAGAAGGACTAGTACTTGATAATTTGAAATTTGTGAGACGATACTCTTACTTTTGCACTATATTACTTGACACGACTCGGAACACATATTTTTGTGTTGTCAATCACTTATGACATCTTTTGAAACTTGTTACGATTGGGTAGGGCGCCACAAGGGATGGACCTAGTGTACTAGTTGGATATTTACATGAATACAGTACATAAAACAAAATAGCATAGATGGTTAACTCTTTGACAAACGTGTAGAAGGTTTCTAGTTCCAAACTTATCACATATATATTGTTTTTATATTTGTTCACTTCTATTCGCTGCAAAATGAATATTCAATTTTTTATATTTTAAATAATAAAATGAATATCTCATGTTGAAATCATGAGTCCGACTTTGAGCGTCACCATCACATTTTAAACAAAGTCCAATTTTTATCAATTCAACAAGATCGTTAACTTTTGAAGGGAGAATGAAACCAAAATAGTGAAAGCTTTCATTTGGAAAAAAGAAAGGAGTGCAACTCTTGAACTGAACATACCCCAAGACTCCAAGAGTAGAAAAATGACAATCCATCTAAATAGGCCAAATAACATACACTTTCTGTTGGTTTTTCAATTTGTAACGACACTTCGTAAACACAGAGCGAGCCGGCCCTTAGGCATGATTGGGGCCACGACCGCACTAGGTCCCTGTTTGAAAGGTGTCCTGAAATTTTCAGAAATGTATTAGTATATATTTAGATCATATGAGATATTGGTCCAAAATAACACAACCTTTATTTTAGGACTTTATAAAGAGAAACAATACATTTAATAAGTAACAGTAGTTAGATTGTTATTACACCCTTCTTTGATATTCATTTCCATAGCTTATTTGCATTTACAGGTACTAAATTAACTCTCCTCTTAATAATGAGCTTTCTATTGATTTTTACATAGTTGAATTAGTGACATGTTTATAAATGATAGTTATTAGAGGCATGTGAATGTATTCTAACACTTAATTTAAGAAACTAGTATTATTACTACTATGTACAAGTATAAGAAGATCACAATATTTTAAATTTGAAAATCGAGTGACATTACTCTATTTCTTTTGTCAAGTTACTTTATTTTTGGTTCCACTCTAGTTATTTCACTTTCATAATTTCATTTCTTCAATTTTCTTATTTATTTATTTATTTAGTCTTGCATTGCAAATATTTATCTCGAAATAGAAGAAAAAGAAATGTGTAAACAAACTAGTTACATGAATATCACAAAAATGAGCTATTGATAACTTTGCACCAAATAATGCTCTTAGAAATCATTTCTTTTAATTTTGTAGCCTAATGTTACATGTATTTTTAATAAAAATGAGTTACTGAAAATTTTAAATTTTTATTAATTATATTAAGGGCTTCATTTTTCATTTTTGTATTAGGTCCCGAAAATATTAGGACCGATCATACGCAAACAAGGAAGGAGCCATATCAAAATAAACATCCAGATGAAATCAAGTTTAAAAAATCCATGAAAATGATACGAAATAAATAAAAATCATCCAATGACAAAGTTTAACATCTATACAAAGTAAAACTGAATAAACTGAATAATTCGGAGTAACTAATTCAACATCTATCTTCTTCGCCTTTGGAGGTGGTGCAAAGCTTTAGACATGCACGATACCTTCGTTTAGGGTTGTTATCAGTTCGGTTCAAACAAAAAAAAATCAATCGAATCGAACCAAATTTTTATTGATTTGGTTAGAAAAAAATGAGACTGAACAGAGCGAAAAGGTAAAAAAAATTAAACCTACAAAAATTAATCGATTTCGGTTTTAGCATAAACCGAACCGACCGAATCGAATAGAGTATATATATTTTGTTTAAAATATTTATATTTGTGATATTTTTAGTTTCAAACTATTTTAGTTTGAAATTATGAGTACTCTGTTTTAGTTTGAAATCATGTATTTGGTTAATGTTTGAATACATCTGTTAGTAATCAATATTATTATGCATGTCTTATTAATCTGTTTGAGAGTTATATCTATTATTGTGCATGTGTTTGAAACAATCAGTTAATAGTAAGAAATCTGTTTGGAAAGATTGTCTATAGTTATATCATGCATTTGGTGTATGTGGTTGAAACTTATGTGTATTTTATTTTAATTTGAAATCATGAATTTTTTATATTATATTATTGTTATAAAACTGAAAAACCAACCGAACCGAACCGCTTAAGCATGAAAATTGACATCAACCGAACCGATTCAAACCGAATTAATTTTGAGTGGAAATGGTTAGTGTATTTAAAAAACTGATGGAATCAATTTCACACACAAAAATTAAAAAAAATCAATCGAACCGAACCGAAAACATCCCTACCTTCGTTATACAGTTCAGCTAGATAGTTGTCAATGACATTCACGCGTACAAGTTTAATCATCTATATTTTTGCATGTTCTCCCAATCTATAAATGCTCTCATCATTGAGATAGATTTTTTGGTTGAGCAAGGAATAATGCACTCCAATATTTCGGTTGTGCTCCCTCAATTCAGTCATCACATCATCAACATTCAATTCATGTGCAACTCCACTTATAAGTTCGAAAAACAACATCTATATAGTCTTCATGACTATTATATAAAACTAAATTACAAGAAATAGAATTGAAATTATCAATAATATCTTTTAAATTAAAAAAACATCCGATACTAGATGGCATTCAAATAATATGACAATTTTTTCAATATCCTTCTTGCGGCGCATGAATCCTTCAATCGCTGATCTTGAACCTGTTGTAGTTCATATACCATACTTATGAAAAAAAGTCCATCAGTAATGATATGAACCGTATTAAAATTAAGTTCTTTGATGAGGAGTGTCGTGAAAATTACTTCTCCAACAGATATAAGAGAGAAGAAGGTGTCTCTATCAATGATGTCACAACTACTAGTATTAGAGTTGATGAGGTAATATCCTTTAATTGTGTTCTAGGATCTATTAATGAAAAGTTCAAGTTGCCATCTTGGTTGACTATCGTTGAAAATACCAAGATATCTCTTTCTTGCAGCTTCGAGGGCAAATGAGTGGGAAGTAGAGTCGAGCAATGATTGAAGAGAAATGATTTAATACCCGGCCTAAAGCACCATGTGATAAAGTTTGGATATGATTTGATTTGGCAATTACCCATACCACCAAAATGCATATTCTTCGGCTTCATCTCATAAGAACTCTAGTGTTAAGCATGCTTGACCTGCAATTCTGTGACGCACCTACGAAGTTTTTCATGAAGACGCGAAATGGCGACAAACGCCACGGAAGAATCGTGGTAGCTCATGAGGCCACCCATCAAATCTAATAATGTACCGACTGCAGCTCTCAGACGGGGGTTACAAAAGAAGATTCTCTTGGTCGATCATCGCTTCTCCTAAAAATTCTATTTAGAGACTACATATTGAATGTTCTCGATCAGCGGAGCAAACTCATAACTCGAGGTACGCCCAATACTATTACGTGAAGCGGGATCAACCCGCTTAAAGCATGACTTCATTTTGATAAGCTACCTCTTTTCTTTTTCTTAGTTGGAGTGAAAGTTAGGACGAGATGTTTAATTGAAACTAATTATGTCTTCGTCTAAGTATAATTGTGTTTGATTGATTATTTGAATAATGTAATTTTGGATGTTAATATTATTACTAAATTATTTTTGTGTTACTAAAAATTATTATTACATGATTGACATATAGTATTTAACTTTATAAAAAATTATTATTATTGTTGAATATGTATTAAGAATAATTTATATTAATAATTTAAGTAATATTACTAATGAAATTATACTTGAAAATCAAACAAAATTAGAAAATAAAATAAATATTATCCACAAAAGGAATCCGACGTATATAAAATTGATACTACCGATTAAAAAAATTAATCGAGTTTATTGTAATTTTCATGATATTTAAAAGCAGCTATTCGCCATCAAAGATCCCTTCAAAAAATTAATTAGAAAAAAGTTTGAAGGAGTGTAAGTATACACAGTGATAATTGTGATCCGCTATATTAAGAAGATCCTCAATTACAACATGACTCTCTATTACAAGACTTTTTACAAGAATTGGACTTTTAATTATATGGATCAATCTAAAGGGAAATAAGACTTTTAACTGGCTCGAGAAAACCGCCGCTCTAGATCCGCTCGAAATACTGGAGTTGTAAAGTCCGTAAGGTCCTCACAGCCCACAACTCGATCCGCCGCAGCACTTTGAAAGCGTGACCGCGCTTGTCGATCAGCGCATACACTACGACGCATCAAGCTAAGATTTGTATTTTAGTGAATCAACGTATCGTCAGAAATCGTAATTAAGTGAATAAATGTACCCACGAAGAAAGATTTATAAAAGAATACAGCGAGTCATGATATAATTTTTCCTCATGATTGCGACATTGCCCTTGCCCTCATCTTCATTGGCCATTGCTTCGGAGCCTTATCCATCAATCGAGCTGCTTTTATTGGACTCGATTCAAGAAATGTTATATATATCATACAATTTTAAAATGATTTTAAATTAAACATAAAATATATATCAAATATTCATAATATGTATCGCAGATCATACGTTTTAAAAAAGGACAAACAAACTTTACGTACTCTTAGGAATGAAGAGACTAATAAAAAAACCTCCATCAGTACCCCACTCCATATAATGAGGGTGATTTCCAAAGCTACCTATTATAGTAATTCCATAAATTCTACCACTAGATCAAATCATTGCCTGTGTGGTTGCTTTTTGTATATATTGCGAAAGTTCATGAAATGAGTCTCGGCCATACTTTTAAAGAGGAAAGAAACCATACTTTTAAAAGAGGAAAGAAATCATACTTCATAAATTCAAAAAATTAATAATTTACAATTAATTAATATTAGGTGGAATAGTTCCTTAATTTATAAAATAGTGAAATTTTTTCTTTATTTTTAAGTGTGAGATACTCAGATTGTGAACTCTTGAATTTATTAGGAACACTCTCAACACTACTTCCACTCACGCCAGATCCTTTACAAAGCATGTACTTCGTTCAATAACGAAAGTATCTCTCAACTAGCATATAAAGGTCTAGTTTAAAGAGAATGATTAATGTTCATTAATAAAATGATACACATCACTTTATATCATTCTAAGTAGAATTTATGTGTTAATTTCTAAGAACGGTTATCGCTCATTAACGATACGGCTTCATTAATTCCATAAAAGAGACCAATTTCAACGTAAAAATGATACACATCACTAAAATTTATTCTTCTAACTTCTAAGATGGTACAATTGAAAAAATTCAAAAAAAAAAAGTGTACCAAAATTATTCTATGCACTTAATTAAAATAATGCTGGGTAAGCAAGATTCATTAAACAAATCGATACAAACATTATATAAAAGTTTTAAAAACAAGTTTATATAATTGAAATTAAAGATTTTTTTTGAGATGTAAAACGATAAAAGATACTCTAAATGCACTAAAAGAAATTAAGAAAATATATTATATAATAAAGATAATTTGTATTTTTAATCATTAATGAACAAAAAGTTTTAATTTAACTCATAACTTTCCACCAGCTTTAAATAATAAAGTCACATAATCACAGTTTTGATACCATGTAAAAATCCATGAAACATGTCTAATCCACATCCACGTTATGAGTAACACATAAACCCAAAAGACATCATCCTAAAATAAATGGCTAAGATAAAGCCGAAGAGCTCATTTGATTAATAAAGTAATAAATTAGTATTGGGTTCGTGCAATTATATTTTCCAGATAGGCCGGGCGTGGGGGTCAGGCTTCAAATTTCGTGATTCCCGCTAAATTATAAAGGGAAATTTAAATATTTATTTTCGTGGATGCCTATCGCCTGGCCCACTTCATTTTCGTAATTCTAACTCTCCTCTATATAAACACTTCTAATCACATAATCACTAAACCCCTAACCTTTAAAAAAAAACCCCACCCACCGCCTTTACAACGAGAATCAAATCAGACCTCTCGAGTCACCTGCCCTCCTAACCACTGCGCCGCTCACGTTTCCACTAACCCTAACCTCAAGCATACTCTAATCACACCAAAATACTGTTCATAATTTATTTTATTTAATTTTGTTCATAATTTACTAACTACACTCTTATTTTGTTTAATTTTGTAGAAAACTTGAAAGAGGTAATTATTACCTATTTTATTTTTTTAACCTTGATAATAATATTGTTACTCATTTTGTTTTCTGTTTATTGTTTGTCACTAATTTTTTTATATTATCATTTGCCTCTAATTTTTTTTTGTTTATGTTTATTGTAGGAAAAATAGTCAAATCCAAAAAGAAAAGAGATAATTTTTATGTCAAGTGTTTATTATTAATGCTCAGGTTATTATTTGATATGATGTTTATGTTTTTTTATGTTTATGGTAGGGAAAATAGTCAAATTCAAAAATAAAAGAGGTAATTTTTATATTCTTTTGATATTTGTATATTATTTTTGTTGATATTATTACATGTTTATTATTATTTGTGTTATGTTTGGGTATTTGTTTGTGTTTATAAGCTCAGTATTGGTTTGATATTTGATTTTTTTGGGTATCAAGTGTACCGATTTATGAAAATGTCAGAACACCCACGGTGCATTATTTTTTTGAAAATTTATCATCATGAAGTCGGTAATGTATACAAGTAATACAAGCCAAACCATTATATTCGTATACACAAGAAGGCTGCTTCAAAACATTTTATCTAGGTCTCAAGGCCGGTATATATAAATGAATAAAAATAAATAAAATAAAATTTCAACGTCGGTGCTGCTTCGGGTTAAAATAAATAAAAAAGAAATTAAAATATCACGAAACGTCTGATTGGCGTCGGTAATAAATAAATAGAAAATAAATTAAAATATGCAATAGCGTCAGGGGGTGTCGGTTTTAAATTAATCAAAAATAAAAACTAGCATCGTGAAGGCTCTCGAACCCAAACTACCAAGATTATACTGCAATTTCATGTAGCGCCGGGCTTTGAATTGGGCCGGAAATTAGCCAAAGAATGATCACCGAATTCCACATTAAATGATCAAGGTGTCGGTCGGGCATCGGGTATCGGATGTCGCATTTGCCCACTTATGTAGTAGTGAAAGTAATAAAATTAAAATATACCATGTACTATATTATTATATTATTTAATCCAATAATAAAATTGAATTTCTATGTTATAATACAAATGGAAAGTTAAATTCTAACTTTCTAAGTTTGGTCATGTTAAATTCTAAGTTAAATGATACACATCACTAAAATGATATACATCACTTTATATTACTTTATATCATTCTAAGTTGAATTTCTATGTTAATTTTTAAGAGAATGGTTACTGTTTATTAATAATACGGTTCATTAATCTCCATAGGTACACAATTTCAACTTAAAAATGATACACATCACTAAAATTTATTATTCTAACTTTAAGATGGTACAAGTGAAAAAATTCAAAAAAAAAATGAGTGTACCAAAATTATTCGATGCACTTAATTAAAATTAACGGTACCAAAGTTCATTAAACAACGATATTTATAAAAGCTAAACAAGTTTATATAATCGACATTACGATTTTTTTTCGGTATAGAAATGATAAAGATACCTAGAATGTACTAAAAAGAAGAAAAATATATTATATAATAGTATAATTTGTATTTTTTAATCATTAATGAACAAAAATGAACGTAGAATCGTAACTTTCTCACCGCCTTAAATACCCAGGTCACATAATCATGAGTTTGATACCATGAAAACTATGAAATATGTCTAATTCACATCCACAAAGTATGGCAGAACATACAAAAACCCAAAGCAGACATCATCCTAAAAATAAATTAGTATTAGGTTGAGTAGCTCCTTTGATTAATAAAGTAATAAAATTTCTTCTTATTGTTCAATATAAAACACTTACCAATGAACTCTTGGATTTATTAGAAGCAATCTCAACATATATTATATGTTCAAACAAATTCACTACAACTTAAAACATGTTTATGGAGCTTAAAGAAGGACAAACTGCTTGAATTAATTACCAAAAAAAAAAAACATGTGTATAGTTACATAAATCTTACCTAGATCGATTAAATCCCTGTCATTTGTTTTTCTTTTGTATATTTGTTCAAACAAACTCGCACTACAACTTAGAAAAATTCAATACATTCATGTCACAAGATAATTGATATGATCATATATATGCAAGCAAGAGTAGCTGAAAAGTATGACAATCAATAATCTGATCTCAATGAATCTATATAGCCGCAAATTTATGTCCTTCAACCAGCAAAATATACAGTCGTATTATAGCACGTCCACTGATTGATTTAGAAATGCAGTAGGAAAAAACACATATATGAAGCTAATATATTAGATCATTGGTTCTTTTACAATTTCACCAGTTCAGATCATCAATTACACTTACAATCACGTACACTATATATCATATTTGGTTAATATCATAACAATTATCCTTGTTATAATATTAAAAAAAAGTAACCGAGAATGATATAAAGTGTAACATAACCCCAACACCACATGTTTTGGTTTACATACACCAAAATGACCTTAAAAAACACACCACACAAATACTTCTAGATAGTTCATAGGCGAATTAAGAACTTTTTAATAGTAAGATTGATGCAACACACATGATCTATCCATGATTGTTTCTACCTCCTGAAGGGTTTGGAGGGGATTGACCATTGTTGTATCCATGACCTCCTCCATTGCCTCCACCACCACTACCATAACCACCACCACGAGCACCACCACTTCCGGATCCATACCCATATCCACTACCCGACCCGGATCCAGAACCGAATCCAAACCCATAACCCCTACCAAAACCATTAGCAGACCGGCCTGAACCGGACCCATAACCCCAACCGGACCGTGGGCTTGAACCCCATCCCCAATTATAGTTCCAATTCGGGCCCTGACCCGACCCACTAGCCCCGGTCGAACCACCAGCTGTTTCTGCCTTTCCACCACCAATTCCCCTGAAAGAATTAGTTGCATATGAGTTATCCAACATTATCAAGAAGATAAGGATGGAAACTACAAGTTGGGAGAATTTCGGTTGCATTATATTAATGTAATAACTAGTAGGGAGAACAGAAGTCTAAATTCTTTTTGACTTTGGTCAGAGAAAATAATGAAGTGAAGATGATGAGTTTCTGCTTTTTGATGACATGCAATTGATTTCTAAGGCTTTTTATAGGCAAAGGTGGTGCATGCAATAATATAATGATAGTGGATATACATGTTAGATGATACTCTGTATGCTCTACACTAAAAAAATATAATATCTAATACGAATCTATCCAATTCCATCTTAAAATCAATTGTTGATTGTAGAATAATTAAAGTTATACTCCCTCCATTTCATAAAAATTGTTTATTTTTTTATAATTATAACTTTTAAATTTTAACTTTAAATATATTTTGTTATTGCCAGATAATATTTGATAAAAAATATATATCAATAAAGAGTTTTTATCGATATAGCTTATCAAGATTATACAATATAAATAAAAATATATACGATTAAATTTAAAAAATATAATAAAAAGTCAAAAATGTACAATTTTTATGAGATGGAGGTAGTAATAAACTTAATTGAACTCATCAAATCTTTCCATGTAAGAGTTTTTCACACATCTTCCCACTTGACGCCAACCTCATACTTTTTTTGGGACCAAATTATTTGGATTGACATGTTAATTTTTTATTTTGTTATTCTTGTCAAACGACTGATTTTGATATCATTATCTCAATTATTCCTGAAACATAAATCATATTATTTCAAATGTTATTTAAAAAAATAAAATAGTCAACTAATTTAATTTGCTATATATATATATTAATTTGACATAAGAATATCGTATGCTCGTAACGATCCGCCCTGCACTGGCGCCGACCGCCACCAACCCATATTATCGAGTCACCAACGCATTTTGACATAACAATAAAAAAACGACTTCTTTTTACATCATAAATAAAACAATATAACCTGGCCCATCTATTAACTAACCAATAAGACAACAACATTGAAATCATAATATAAATACACATCAAACAATTTGTTATACAACTCTGAGTCAATAATTATATACAAAGTAGAAACTTCAAGAAGAAGATAAAGTAATGACTGCTGAGGCTCTTTCTGCCCACTATCGCCATCTTCGCGGTACGTTAAATACTGGCCAATGCATATCGGTCATCCAGAATAACCCAGTAACAAACGCCTACCATAAAGAATAGGAGTCGCCTAAAAGTCAGTGAAAATAAATAGCACGTAAGTTAACCTACCTCGACGCACTAATAAGAATAATTTAGATTTCACCTATTTAGAGACTATATACCCCAAGAGTATTATTTTATAAAGCTCGCCACAAAATAAAACTTCTTCCTATCGCTTTCTAACTAACACCAATAACCCACACTACGCCAACTTACCTACAAGACACCTTAATTACAAGAGGTATTTCATCTATTATCTTTCTCAAGTGATAAATTTAATTCCCAATATAATATACACCTCAAAACACACAATAACTTAAACATATATCTTAACCTCTCATAACTCATGCATATACAACTCAATCACTTATCTTTAGTTCACTTTAAAGCATCGTAAGCCCCATTTTACAATCATACTCCTCCTACGACAACTAACGCTCCTCGTAAGACCTTCCAAATATACGCATTTTTAATATGATCGAAGAATATATCTCAATCCGTATAACCTGCTACGTATTTATCTTCCTGCATTTTCCATTTAGTATAATGGAACTTATTTACCTCCATGGTAATGTCGCTAAGCTGGGACAAGACTTATATTCTAACGCATTTGAATTCAGTTTTCCACCATATATATATAAAATATCATCAACATCATCGATGATTAGCATAACTTCAAGAGAATTACTCCTAATGTTCTCCTTCAAAAGGTACCTCATCCATTAGCCACTTAAGATATATGTAACATATTTAACAAAAAAGACAAGTAATGCCGGTAAGGCTACAAATCGAAAATAAATAATTTATCCCGAAGAAAATAGTTATTTAATAAGTCGACGCTAAAAATTAAGTATAACCATCAGCACCGTCAAGTAGCACAACCACAAGATTAGAAATAGTCATCGTAGTCAAATATGAATAAAATACATTTATACAAGATTATCGGATAAAGTCATACAACATACCTACCATGAAGTCTCTTTACATAACATTACTTAATATATAATGTAGGTTCCGATAAGCACAATCACCCAAAACGAAATCACAGTAGACTCAACAACGACTAAAAACTCTAGTCATCAAACTCTATCTCTTATCCCCACCAAGATACCATCCTCTAACGCATATACTCAATCCGCTTCCACCCGCAGGAATGGACAATCAACAATCACCGCACTTATACCGCAAAGATAAGGTAAGCCAAACCGCACTTATACAATAAAGTATAAGGCACAATCAAGTTTATACAATAAAGTATAAGGCACACCGCACTTATACACAAAGTATAAGGCACACCGCACTTATACACAAAGTATAAGGCACACCGCACGCTATACCGTAGTATAGGCCACATCAACAATGCACACAAAGAAAGTAATCAAAGAGAGTTTAACAAGACGCTTGTCAAAGATAGGCCAAACCGCACGCTATACCGTAGTATGTGGCCAAACCGCACGCTATACCGTAAGATAGGCCACCTCGATAACGCATTACAAAGAAAGCCGACAAAAGAGAATCATACCGCACGCTATACCGGTAGTATGTGGGCCACCTCGACAATGCACACAAGAAAGCCGATCAAAGAGAATCATAACGCACGCCATACCGTAAGATAAAATAATACTGGCCACATATCCCTCGGGGCAAGTGCTTGGGGCGAGAGTCACCTAATCCCTAGTAGTCCCAACTACATGTGGTCATATCCTAATACCAAGCTCACCCCAAAATCATACATAACTCCATCAAACACCTCTCAATAACCAACTACTTTACTTCCAAATAACAAGAAAGCATACTAATACATCACACAATCAGAATCAATCACAACCGCCAAGTGCCACATAAATACCAAGGCCGACAAAGCCACATAAATACCTCACAAGCTGGCCGACAAGCGCCACATAAATACCACCTGCCGACAAAGTGCCACATAAATACCAAGCGCCACACAAGGCCACACAATACCACAAGCCGACAAAGCCATTACATAAATACTACACAAGCTGGCCAAGTGCCACATAATACGTAAATATAAGTTGGGAGTTCAGCCATCACTTACCTCAAACCAAATTTCTCTCAACGCCGCGGTATTTAGTCACATAATCATATTAGGCTCACACATAATCAGACAACTATTACATGTATACCATTCCCCTGCAGAATCATATCACAAGGACATATACACCATTCACACATAATTATATTACAAAGACCTCGTGACACCCTTTACACATAATTATAATACGCCGACAAGTATTCATTTAAAAGTTAAGTACATAAGGTAATACACGCGAGATAAGTACTCACCTCACTAGCTATCACAAAAGTCCTCACGAAGAACGCCGATCACGGAACGTGCCCCTTCCTCAAGGGTCAAGGCCTAACACCTTAAAGTGTACTGTGAACTAATACCAAGAATTACGCTCTAGAATAAACATTACCAACTCTCATCGAACGCTTTCTAAACGGCTCCAATACGACGGACAAACTATCGAATTATAAACTCATCGGACACAACCAAATCGACGCTCGCTAAACTTCCATCTTATCATTTTATCATTACAAATTAACTTTATATTGCCATTCTAGTTAATCACAGGTTCCTAATTAACAATCTATACTCCAAAATATCAATTATATCTCAACTTGAAAATATTACTTTTTTCAACCTACTGCCTTTAATGAATTTTTAAATCACCGATTTAACATCACAATAGCTATAATAAGGTCCCAATTAAACTCCCTACACATTTAAAGTCTTATGAAAATATCACCTCAAAAAGTCAACCAAACCTAGAAAAGTCAACTCGACCTTTAACGCCCCAAACGAGCTCTAAATCACGAATCTATCACATATATACGTCATGCAACTCCATAACCAACTAAGATTTATCATAAATTCAATTATGTAAAAGTCAAACTAAAAGTCAACTATCTCAAACCTAAGAACATCTCGAAAGACTGAAATTTCACCTTAACCTCGGGCTATAATGACGTGGGAGAACAATATTCTACAACCGATCTTGAGTTTCGGAAATGACAATCTAAGTTATATAACTAAAAACGAAATTTTTTGGCGTGGCGCTAATTTCTACCAACACGAGGAAAGCAAGACAAGCCATTTAATGATGATGATGCTGGAGGATATGGGCTGAATAGATATTAAAAACTCGAGTCCCTGCTCGGCTCGGCACTTCTCCGCCATCGTACTTTAAATCTCCTACCTAACCCGATTTCAAAGATAAAATTCTTCCATGGCAAACACTACTAAATTATAAATGAAATTCGGCTCAAAAGTTTAATAAATAATATTATCATTTAAAAAAAAAAAAATTTATACTATTCCCAGTCCCACCGCCGACCGAAATTTTTTTTTTTTTTTTTCAACGGGTTATTACAATCTACCCACCTTATAAAATTTCGTCTCGAAATTTACTCGTAATCCAACTGCCGATAAACTCAACGCACCTTTCACATGCCCTTATCAACTAACATCGTGACACCTTGCTACCTACTCAAATTTCCCAATATAGTATCTGTTCGTAGTTCTATAATATCTTATGTCAATAACTTAAGGCAGTGACTCTCTTACACCATAACACATCTAACCGGCCAATTTTCCTATTCAAGCTTATCTTATTTCCATTTGTTATTCTTATTATCAATCTTAGTATTATAAACATCCTCAATTGCCTCCAAATACCACTCAAAAAAATTAAAATTCAACGCCATTACCGATACTCTGCCCACTCCAATTTGTGTCACCATACTACTCCATATCACATAATTAAACGAGTAAATGCACCTCACCACACCACGCTCGTATTTCACAACTACTATAAAATAACTTACAAAGATAAACCACAATAACATTATGTATAACACCATCCTTTCCGGCAAGGCCACCCTTCGAATAACACCCCACCTCATCTCAATATCCTCAAATCAAACAATTCACAAATCACACATATAATATCAATCATACACACAACAATCTCAACGTAGCATCCATAATACACACGATACAACAATTTACATAGAACTATTCTAAAATATATTCCCAGATACACCCATAACACAAATATACTCAAATTGAACACACCCAAACATATACATATTCAAACATGAATACCACAAAAATAAACAGCCCATAATACCTCAAACACAACCACCGTTCAAGTCAGCATTTCACAATTTCACTATTAAGCCACAAGTATAAGTTTATTACGCCAGATATGCACACAATCAATTACCATATACTTCACTCGAACATAATAAGATAACAATCGAGTGATAAATCCCCAATTACTCCAAGTATCCAAGAAATTTTAATTATTTTAAAGATCAACTTCTACACCACGATCAATTTCTAATCCCATGACTACATGTCACTGTAATCCTCCCTCAACCTTTTATTACCCTTAAATTCACACAATTGCCCCAACTTATCAACAACTTCAAATTTAACAATCAAATGGTTCCTCTCACTTCCCGGTATAATCTGGCCCCTTCCTTAAACTCCTCAAACATATTCATCCCGTATTCCATCTCCAAAGGTTTCAACCTGTAGTTTACATCCTCAAGAATGATCACAGCTATCACAAAGACGACTCTACTCAAACACCGAACTCTACTTAAACATTACAATGCATAACTCAAACTCTTTCTTATTCACTCGATCAGATTCACCCCAACTTATTTATCATTTCCGATCAAACCCACATTTCACACTTCCTTATAATCACGTATCTTAGTTAACCAAGAACCTTACTTATAACCCACGATATTCTTAAAACTCCAATTCTAGTATATCGTATACACTATCACCCTTATCCTACCACTTCCGCCATAAAATCTCTAATAGCACCTGCATCACCACATCAACTATAAGACATTCTCCAAAATATATAGATCACCCAAATATCTCATAATATTCCCGATACCTTACCTCATATTCTAAACCATTACATGTATCGCTCCAACATAATCCTCATAAATATCTACTCATCGTGCCGATCTCCATATATGCCCAAATACCCATCTCAACAAATACATAACTCGACGTGACGGCCATATTACCCACCTACTTCACATATCTCCTAATATAACACATCTTAATCAAATAACACCACCAAAACACGTAACGCAAAGTAGCCTCGTAAGACCAGACGCCGAAATAACGAAATCTTCACAAGGCCTCAATACCACTGGATTCGAAAAGAAACGAACTCAAACCGTAAAATGACTCACACACAACACACTTATAACTCGAACCTGTGCACATAACCACACAAGACACCAAGAAAACATAAAACTCAGCCTCGATACCAAAATCAGAATTACCCGCCCCCAAAGTGCTCCCCTCAGGTCGGGACCGCCACCAACCTATATTATCGTGAGTCACCAACCACGGATAACAATAAAAATGACTTGTTTTACATCATAAATAAAACAATATAACTCGGCCCATCGGCTTTTAATCCAACCAATAGTACAACAACATCAAAAATCATAATATAAATACACATCAAACACTTTGTTATACAACTCGAGTCAATAATAATTATATGCGCAGGAACTTCAAGAAGATAAAGTACGACCGCTGAGGTCTTCAAGCCAATTATCGCCATCTTCGCTGTACGCAGTTTACTCGGCCAATGCATATCGGTCATCCGCAACAACCTGCATTTAAACGCCCGCCCATAAAAGAATAGGAGTCAACAAAAGTCGAGTGAAAAATAAAATGTAAATACGTGTTTAACCCACCCGGACGCATCTAATAAGAATAATTTAGATTTCTCACCTATTTGTAGACTATATACCCCAAGAGCTATTTTTATAAAGTTACTCGCTAATGGGGAAATAAAAACTTTCCTTATTGGCTTTCTAACTAACACCAATAACTCCACACTACGTCAACTTACCCACACAAGCATACACCTTAATTACAAAGAGGTATTTCTATCTATTATCTTTCCTCAAGATAAATTTAATTCCCCAATATAATATACACCTCAAACACACAATAACTTAAACATATATCTTAACCTCTCATAACTCATGCATATACAACTCAATCACTTATCTTTAGTTCACTTTTTTAAAGTACCGTCTCCCATTTTACAATCTATACCTCCTATGACAACTAACAATGTTCCTCAAGCACTTCCAAATATACGCATTTCTTTAATACGACCGAAGAATAGTATCTCGAATCCGCATAACCTAAGTAATACTTATCTTCCTGCATTTTCCATTTAATATACGGAACTTATTTACCTCCTACGGTATCAGTCGCTGTTGACAAGACTTATATTCTAACACATTTGAATCCAGTTTTCCACCATATATATAAAATATCATCAACATCATCGATGACAAGAGCAACTTCAGCTTATACTTTCTCGCCTCCTAATGTTCTTTCATTCCAAAGCGTATCTCATCCATTAGCCACCTAAGATATGTAACATATTTAATAAAGACAAGTAATGCCGGTAAGGCTACAATCAAAATAAATATCAGATCCTCAAGAAAATAGTTGCCGACAAGTGCCGACGCTTAAAAATGAAGTATAACCATTAAAGCACTGCTAGCACAACCACAAGATTAGAATAGTCATCGTAGCTTCAAATACGAATAAAATACAATATACAAGATTATCGGATAAAGTCATACAACATAATTCCACATGAAGTCTCGCATAACACATGAATATAATGTAGTGGTTCATAGTCATGACAATCACCCAAATGAAATCATTGCAGACTCAACCACTAAAACTCTACCATCAAACCTCCTATCTCTCATCCCCACCAAAGATAATTGCCATCCTCTAACGCGCATATACTCAATCCGCTTCCACCGCCAGAAACGGACAATCACCGCACTTATACCGCAAAGATAAGGCCAAAAACCGCACTTATACAAAGTAAGTGCACACCGCACTTATACACAAAGTATAAGGTACACCGCACTTATACACAAAGAGGCGCACACCGCACTTATACACAAAGTATAAGGCACACCGCGACGCTATACCGTAGTGATAATACATCAACAAATGCACACAAAGAAAGTAATCAAAGAGTCATACCGCACGCTTATACCGTAGTATACAAACCGCACGCTTATGTACCGTATGTGGCCAAACCGCACGCTATACCTGCAGAGGCCACCTCGACAACGCACAAAGAAAGCCGGACAAAAGAGAATTATGGTCGCACGCTATACCGTAGTGATAGTGGCCACCTCTATTAACGCACACAAAGAAAGCTGACAAAGAGAATCATACCGCACGCTATATGCCTTAGCATAGCCGGGCTGGGCCACATATCCCGCAAGCGGAGTAGTCACCAATCCCTAAGAATCAACTATGGTCATATCCTAATACTCAAGTCACCCCAAAATCATACATAACTCCATCAAACACCTTCAACAACCATTTACTTCCAAATAATAGCAAAGCATGCCTAATACATTCACACAATCAGAATCAATCACAAATCACAAGGCCACATAAATACCAATGAAGTGCCGACAAAGCCACACATAAATACCACAAGTGCCGACAAAGTGCCACATAATACCACCAAAGGCCGACAAGTGCCACATAAATACTCACAAGCTGTCACACACACACACAAGTGCCGACAAAGCCACATAAATACCACAAGCGCCGCTGCCATTATTAATACGTAAATATAAAGCGAGCTCTGTGCCATCACTTACCTCAAACCAAATTAACGCCGTTAATGTAGTCACATAATCATATTAGGCTCACATAATCGCATAACCATTACATGTATATTCATATCTCCCGTAGAATCATACTCACAAGATATATATACCATTCACACATAATTATATTACAGACTGCATACCCTCTTTACACATAATTATAATACAAGGACAAATAATCATTTAAGCAAGCATACAGAATACACGCAGTATAAGTACTCACCCTACTAAATACTAAAAAGTCCTCAATGAAGAACGCGATCACGAACGTGCCCCTTCCCATGTCAAGGCCTAAGAACACCCAGAAAGTGTACTCAGAACTAATACTCGCTAATTACGCTCTAGAATAAATTACCAACTCTCATCGGAACGCTTCTAAACGGGTTCAATACGACTTTACAAACTATCGAATTATAAAACTCATCGGACACAACCAAATCGACGCCCGCTAAACTTCCATCTTATTTATTTTATCATTACAAATTAACTTATATAAGTTATTCCCTAGCTTAACTGGCGTCCTAATTAACAATCTATACCCAAAATATCAATTATATCTCAACTCAAAATATTACTTTTTCAACCTAATCATTTAATTTAATTTGAAATCACCGATTTAATACACAATTTATACAAGGCCCCAATTAAACTCCCCACACATTTAAAGTCTTATGAAAATATCACCTCAAAAAAGCCAACCAAACCTAAATTAATCCTTGACCTTAACGCCCAAACGAAATTTAAATCATTTAATTCATCACATATATATACGCTACGTAACCCATAACCAACTAAGATTTATCATAACATTCAATTATGTAAAAGTCAACTAAAAAGTCAACTATCTCAAACCCAAGAAATATCTCGAAAGACTTGAAATTTCTTACCTTAACTCGAAGAGAATGACGGGAGAACAATATTTAAGCAACCGATTCTGAAGCTGAGTTTAATAATCAAGAGAGAAACTAAAACGTAAATTTTTGTATTTTAAGGGCTTAATTTCACAACACGAGGAAAGTTAAGTATTTGTTGTGATGATGATAGATGTGGAGGATATGTATGTCAGATATTAAAAAAAACTCGAGTCCCGTTTTGCCTTTAATTCTCCGCTATCAGACTTAAACTCTAACCCGATTTCAAAGATAAAATTCTTCCAATAAGAAACACTACTAAATTATAAACAAATTTACCAAAAAGTTTTACGAAATAATATTATCATCGAAAAAAAAAAAAAAATTTATACTATCTCGGTCCCACCGCCGACCGAAATTTTTTTTTTTTTTTTTCGTGAATCCAAGTTATTACATAAGTAAGCGCCACATATGTTATCAACCGAATTTTTTTTTTGACAATAATCTTTCACATATACATGGATAATTTTTTTTAAAGTGGAAATTCTATATTTTAGGAAATTATTTATTAAAATTCACATTTATTATCAAGTGATACATATATCTTATATGCATACAGCATTATTTAAAACCGACCATCTTAGTCCAGTATTGTGGGATAAGTGCTATCACAAAGCTTAAAGTTTGGGGGATGATGTCCAGACACTAACCACCTCGTGGTGCACTTGCACTTGGCTGGACAATAACCAAATGTGCCCACGGGTAGCACTCCCCCACTTTTAGGATGCGCACCACCAACGATAATATCTATCTCCATAACTTTAAATCCACATATTTAACCATTACGTCTATTATTCATTAGTCAAATATCTTCGTTTCTCTATCAACGTGCATGGTCATATGGAGTGAAAGTAAGTGGTTCCTAAGATACCAACTAAAGAAAAATCTAGACTGTCAGTGATATTTCGCGATTTTTCTCATATTGCCTGACTTTCATTGGTGAAAGAACCTCAGATGAAGTAATTTAATAGTAACTATCGATCGAATATACACATACATCCCGCGATGACTTACAATGTATATACCAAAAGAGTAATAAGAATAGAAACCCTTTGGTATTATGCAGTTTCAACCCTTTGCAAATAGCTAAGGAATTGGGTGGAGTTATGGTAATATTAAATTTCATAAAAAATATTTTTTTAGAATTAAAATATAATTTTATCATTTATCGGTCCGGATTGTCTACTTCCTTATTAACCCCTTATTATGTCCCTTAAATCTTATTGCTCCAATCATCAATCAATTAATGATATGGAAAATATTTAATACTCACTTTTTATAATAACATTAGAACGATCACTAACATACCAATAAATATTAAAAATGTTTACAAAATCTGATAAATAAACTATCGATATAAATAAAATAAATCTAATAAAGATAGTACTAATTTATACGAATTGTAGACAATGAAAATTTATTAAAATTAATTGTATTCAAGCATTTAATTAATCAAATTAATTAAATCTAATCACTAAAAAGAATGCCATTTGCATGTGCTCGATCGAACCCTACATTTAATGTAAAACTCTCTCGGCCGAATGCGGTTTCCGATAAAATAGTCCCAATTAAATGTCATTAAATTTCTGCCTGTTGTAAACTCTAATTTTATCTATAATTAAAATCGGTCATGAGCCTAAAATCAAGCCTCCCAAAGCCTACCAAAACGGAAGATCAGAAAGTTAACTAGATTTAAAATAAAGACCTGTAAAGTTCACCACATGAAAATATATCTGACTTGGGAAAAAATATCCGCAATCTTCCTATTACGCCACAAATAGGAGCCCATATTATTACTTTAAGAAAGATTCTTAAAAAACCGACTGCCCATCTCTACTAAATTTGACAAGCAAGCACTACGATCCAACCGAAACGAATCAACCAATCGTAAGCTTAAATATTCAAGGCCCGAAGGCCTATATAAACCCCCCATATGGCCGCAATTTTCATCCGTAATTATTAAGAAAAATCCTTTAAAAAATACGAAATTTCTAAGTTAAATCTTTAAACTACTCATCAAAACACCACGTAGCCACCGAAACACCATCAGGTAGCCTCAAAATAGGCGCCTAAAAGGTGGAATTAATGCACAAACGCATAATTTTCAAAGAAGAAAATCTAAGAATCAATTCAAATTTCAAGAACTCTTCTAATATTAGATTAAACAATAAGCCCTCGATTATTCAAAATCTTTGAATTTAACACCATCGATCTTTATTTGATTCATCAAGTTTCATATAGAATACATCAACGCTCAATCGCTATAGTTGCATTCCGTGTAGAAACACGCTACTAATGCCCCTATCTCGATAAAAGATCATAACAAGCCAACGCCTCCACCTTCATACTAATCATCATTACAACAACAAAGGCCCCATGTTACTTGACAAAGACAAAGCCTAAACATTTACTAAAGTTTAAATCAAGTCCCACCTCATTACTCCTTACAAAGAACAAGTTCTAGCTGTAGTGACAAGCAATGACGCCGCCTGCTCTTAAACCAACTGCACTAAATCTCACTAATTCCAACTGCAGATCATATCCCAAATGAGGTGCCTCCCACCCTGGGTCATATCCCAATGAGAAAGCCCCACCCGTCATATCCTAAACTACCATGTATGTGAAACTTACCAAGAAAAGCCAAATCTACATCAGCAAACGCCAGAAGGTGCTCCACTCACCAAAAATGTAATTGCAGACGCCCAAAGCACCAGCATCAAGTCTAGCACACCCAACACAGAACACAGCCTAAGGCCCGGCTCCCCCACTATCCAAATTCGCATCTTCAAAGTTTCAAAATTCATCAAGACAGCACACATATCTAAATGTAATGTAACACATATCCAACTCAAATCAAGCCCAAGCCTGGCCTAGCCTACACTGAATTTATCAAGCTCAAGTCACAAAGCAAGTTTTACATCTCACCAAATCATAGCAAATGCTTTCAGTGATCCATAATGGACAATGATCCTCTTCGATCTTGAGCAAAAAAACCTATACACTCATTAATTTTTTCCTACAATTGTTTAGCAATACGTAACTGGAACCGAAGTAATTGA